>VDFB02168118.1:36624798-36652032 GCA_007258455.2 Sequoia sempervirens | reverse complement strand
TTCAATATTCACATTTGGTTGGCTTAGAATCATTAACTTAGCAATCACTATGCATGCTAAGGTATGTAGTTTGTTTGGAAATTACCGAATATCTTCACTCTTAAATGCGACTTCTTCCCCTCTTAGATCCCCTAGCATATCGCTAGTTTAGGGAAGATTGCTATTGATGCCTGTTAAGTAAATTTTGTAGACCTACGCAATATTGTTATCTTCATATTGTTACACGGTTGGTTCTTAGCCTTCTTTTATTTTAGTTTTACGCCAAATATGTATGTCTTCATCTATATGAATTAGTGGGTAGAGAATAACCTACATCTTTGGTTTGTGACTTCAATTTTCGATTGACATTCTATTACTTATCATTTGATTTCATGTAGTCAACCATAGTCTTCATGCAATACACTTTGTTTATCATTTGATTTAAATGCTAATTCGTTTAATATTTATATATGTATATAAAAGCATGCTTATGTGTGATTAAATGTAGCTATATTGTAAATTGTAATTGTAAACATAATTTTAATATACACATATACATATATAATTAATGGTACATTTACTTGTATATGTATAGGTATATTTACTTGTATATGTATAGGTATATTTGTATATGTTTTTTTTATAATGGTGTTAAAAGTGGAATGTTCTCTCTTTTGTATTTAAGGAAAGTGGTAAGTAAATAAATTTGAAAGAATATATTGAGTAAGGAATTTGAAATAGTAAATGATGAGGATTCATTGTATGAATTTATTTTAGGCTGTTGTGGAATTGGTTACGGAATGAATTTGATGAATCTTGGAATGGAACTACTCTCATATTTTTTTATTAGATGATTGGTAGATTCCTTAAATTATAGTTATTCAGGATACAAGTTATCGTGGTAAACGATCCTCTGGACGAATTTATTGGTTGAGATAATGAGTATTTTGAAATGTGGAACAAACATGATAATTTAGGTGTATTCATGTCTGTATTGTATTTCATGATTGCAATGATGTTTGATTCCTTGTGTCGAATTATGTACGCGATTTTGGAATTTAAGTTAATTTTGGTTATCGAGGTTGATTTTTGAATAGAACTATGAATTGGTTGATTACTATTGTTGTCGTGGTTGTTGATTTTGTTAAAAGTTATTTATTAGCTAAATTGTAAGTTTGTTAGGTAATTGGTGGTTGGGGATCATGTGAGGAGAAAATTGAGGTCTCCCTTGGATGCCCTGTCGGTTGATTTTACTTTGATTTTGAGATCATGTTCTTGTTATCACTTTGATGGGAGTACCATTGTGTTAGTGGTTTAGACTTCTATAGGTTGGGGAAAGAGTTTTATTTAAGGTTGGATTTTCATGTTGGTTCTGTGTGAACGCTTGATTTTATACTTGATTTATGATTATGAGGGTTCTAGCCTTGCACTGTGTAATTGTTATCTATGGAGACTTTGTGCGAGTTGGTGTATGCCTCGCTTTATGTGATAATACATGTGGCTTTACATGTTATACATGTTGGCTTACCCTGTTAGTGGACTTTTGGGTCTTTTCAAGTTGCTAGTAGGGGTAGTGGCTCTCAATGGGGGCCTGACATACAAAGTGGCAGGTCCAAGGTATCTCATTGAGAGTTTAATCAAGTGACAATATAAAATGAATTAGGGGGTTGGGTGGTTCACATTAATCAAGATAATGCCTCAACTCATGGCTCAAGTGCTTGTTTAGGCTTGAGATGAGTGGGAAGGTCTGGAATAGCAAGATCAACTGTCTGGTCCGACTAGAAAGTATTTTGATCCCGCATAGTTTGTATGTGGGTTCGGCGACTAGTAGAGGTAGCCAGGGTAACCCAGGTTGGGGGTTCGATAGCCTAGGAAGGTTATGCCAAGGTAACCCATAAAAAACTATGTGATGACACTCCTCCCTATAGCAACCTTGTATGCCTTGTTTGTTTTTCCCTTGTTGTTCTTGTACCTCTGGAAGTAGCTGTTACTTTATGTTTTGTTTGTTACTTGTGAATGTTGGAGTCATGTTAGCCCTTTTGTGTCATGCTTCTGTCTTCTCGTCTTTCTTGGTGGTGGGACCTTATCGTTATCTCCTAGCACAGGGGGTGGAACTTAGGGTCCCACATGGTTGGGTGGAACGTTCTATGCACTCCATTGGGTTCCCTCACTTGATCGTGTTCATGGTGACTACTCGTGGTTGTGAAGACTTCTACACTTGTTCCAGATCATGGGAACCATCTGTCATGTACTTGTATTGTATCTTGTATTATTCTTTTGATGTACTCTCCTCACTTGTTTACGAGGAGACATTGTTGTTCTAGATGTAAAGATATAATGATGTAATTAATAGATGAACTCTCTTATGCAATGGATAATGGAAATGATGTTATTTCATGTGTTAGTTTTAATTGGATTAATATGGATATTGTATATTGTTGATTTGACACGAATAATTCATTTTGGTTGATCATTTTAATGTTATGGTTTATAATTTTTGTAAGTATGATTAATGGGAACTTTGGTATCGTAACCTAAAAACCTTAGAGGACGTTTCATTTGCAATCTTGTGTATATTGCACCTTCAAAAAAAATTATTTCATTTTTAGGTGTTATAGTGTGTTGTCCTCTAGAGTTTCGTGGTAGGGCATTACATGCATCATCACCTAAAGGTAAAGGAAAGAAGAAGTCAAAACCTAATGTAGAATCTAATGATACTCCCACCTCTCCTAGAGAAGATAAATCTAAGAAGGAGAAGGCTAAGTGTGGTTATTGTAAGAAACCTGGGCATGGTGAAAAAACTTGTTATATGAAAGAGTTAGACAAAATGAAGCAACTTCTAAAGGAACATAATATTTATTTGTCTTCTAAATCTACAAGTTCATCATCTTCTTCTTCTCAACCATCATCTTCTACACACAGGTATTGTAGGAATTACTAATGGGAGTGATAAGATAAATGATCATAAGATGAAAGGTCATTCTCTTGTTGTAACACATGTTGAATAGTTTATAAACCTTTTTATTGACTCTAGAGCTTCATATCATATACCAAGACAACCTTATAGGTTTTCATCCTTTAAGGATACTTCAATCATGAAGATCTTGATGGCTAATGGTGTTTATTTTGATGTATTTGGTAAAAAGGTTATTGATGTGCCTAATGGTAGTTTTATACTTGATATTAGGCATAATATAGTTTTTGTATATCAGATAGCACAAACTAGTAAATCCATTAAGATCACTCCAGATTCAGTTTTCATTCAAGATTTGCATACTAGACAACTTGTTGTAGTGGGTAGGGCTGATCATGAGGAAAATATCCACTACTTTTCTCATTTTATTCCTAATGGTGAATGTTCTAAGGACCAATCTTGTAGCTCTAGTGTGGGTAGTTGTTCAAATGGTGGTTTTGGGGGATGGTTGAACCTCAATATTCTTCAGCCATTTGATGAGGTTCAATCAACTCCTGATTCTTCAAATTTGAATATTGACTTGGTTTCCAAGACTTCAGATGAGTAGGATAATTTTTGTTTTCTAGATTTTCCTTTGCATGATGGTTTTAGGATATGTATATCATATTTGGTTTGTCAGTCCTCTTCTACAGATTTGGAGGACATGTTTGAAGGGGTCGCTTCCTTGATTGGGGTTACACTTGATTTTGTTGAGATATATTCAAAAGCTCTTGATGCATCTTTAGACATTTCATTCTTGAGGCTTCTTCCCTCTTGCTTCATCATGAAGATGAGGTTTCTTCACCATCATCCATTGGATCTTTTTCTTTCCAAGGGAAGACATGTTTGTAGGCATTGGATTCTCTTTTCTCTTTATAATTTCTCCAATTTTTTTGGAGCTACTTCATTATGGGGGGGGGCTATGTGGTCTTTGGCTTTCCCTCTTATGGGGGGTGGCATTTTTAATGTATATATGTGATGGATGGTGTACTTGTGGGGTATCATGAAGTCCTCCATCTTTCACCACTTGATTGTATCTTTTCTCTCTTTTGGGGAGGAGTTTTACCCCACTAGGTTTTCTCCTTTTCTTCATTTATGAGAGATTTCATTTGCATTTGTACAAGGGTACCTAAAATGGCATTGTAGTTAGGACCCATCTTTGCATCTTTTTTTGCATCATTTGCATAAAAATATTCTCCCTAAGTTGCACTTAAGGGGATGTGTCGGTGTGAATAAATTTCTTGTACCTAGTAATTTTCCTTACTAAGGATTTAGGGGATTTATTCACTAGTTAAGTTTACTTAGGATTATAAGATTCCTTCTAGAAGTCTTAGTTGGAATATCTAGATCTTACATTTATATCATTTAATGCTTGATTCCTAGGTTGTTGTGGTTATCTGTTTCATGTCATAGGATTAAGACACATGTCACAATCATGTTTAATCCTATTCCTAACCTTGCCTATATACAAGCAAGGTCATTGTACTCATACTTCATACCTCATAATCTTACTGATAGGTCTCACTATCAAGAAAGCTCATTTTATTGCATACTCTCTTGTGGAAAGAATTCATTGTTTTTGCAGATGGTCTTGGTATAGAGCTAATCTTCACCTCTTACAGCTACAAATGGATCCTAGTTGCAACTAATTACTTTACCAAGTGGGTTGAAGAAATACTAATCCAAAATGCTACATCAAAGGTAGTAATAATTTATTTTCTAAATAATATTATAACTAAGTTTGGTGTGCCTACAAGAATCAAATTTGATAACATGCTATGTTTTATAGATCATATGATATTTCAAAATTATGTGATGATTATGGTATTGGTCTTATCTTCTCATCCCCTATCATCCCCAAGAAAATGGATAGGTTGAGTCCAACAAAAGAATCTTACGAAGATCATCAAAAGACTTTGGTGTTAAATAAGAAGAGGTGGGATGAAAAACTAAAGTATGCACTATAGACATATAGGGTAACCTATAAGGTTGTTATTGGTATGATCCCATTTGAGGTTATATATGGGATATATTCAAAGATTTCAATTAGTTTGGAGTGGCCTATGCACTAGTTATTGTAGGAAACTGGTGAAAATGGAGGTGCATCATTTTGTCATAGGGTAATGGAGATGGTAGAATTAGATGAAAATAAAAGGGCTACACATCAAAGGAATTTGACAAATAAGAAAATGACAAATTATTCAAGTTTGATAAAAGGGAACATTGGAGTTAAATTTAACTTGAATATTTGGTCCTCATGTGAAATGAAATATTTGAGGACAAAGGAAAACATGGTAAGTTTGATACTCTATTGCTAGGGCCATATAAAGTTACATATATTTGTGTAGGAAATGTCTACCACTGGAAGGATAACAAGGATTTTGATGGAGCTTCCCATCCATGGCCAAAATTTGAAGCATTATTTCATGTGAATAATACTAGGTATGATCTATACACATTATTTTATCTTTTTGTTTCTATCTTATTTTATAAATATTCTATTGTGTGTCTTTGTGTAGCCATGAACCCTATTTATCATGGTGAAGTGTAAGTCAGTCCCAAGTGCTTATGTTTCTTTCCTTTTGGGTTTAAAACCTAGAGATAGATGGATTCTCGTTGTGCTAGCAAGTGTCACACATTCTTAAACAAAGTTTTCCAAGGCTCAATATTTTAATGGTATATATTTTCATCGAGGCCATTTTTTTAATTTCACTTAGGTTCTCTTACCCTTATTTATAGCCAAGTAAAGAAAAACTTGTGCTTTCCATTTCTATTTTTTTTCTAAGAATGAACCTATGTGTGTTGGTAAGGTCAAAAATAGACTTAGGATTAGGTAATTTCTAGGTTTGGGATATTTTTTATGAGTCTCCTATGTTTGTTTAACTTGTCAGGGTTTGCATTTTTGGCATGCCTTTCTTGTGGCTTGATAAATTGTTCATTCATTTTTTAAAATATGATAAGTTTTGGTTTTGATGGAACCTTCAAATTTTGCAAATTTGAAGTGCCCATATTGAAAAATTTGTCTTTGCACACTTAGAAGTGCACCTACAAAATATGCCCAAGTAACCTATTTTGGAGGGTCACAATTCAGAGCTAGTTGATTTTCATGCCAAAAGGATTATTGCTCTCCATTCTCCCTACATTCATTTGCTCCTTGGTTTGTTTTCAGAGTCTCAAGATCAGATTTGCTATTTTTTCGAGGTCAAAAGCAAATGCAGTTTGCTCTGTTTTTATACCTGCATTTTGTTAATGCTTCAAAGTGGTCATCTTTGACCCTTAATATCTTTTGAAGGATGGCGATTCAAGGAAATACCTCTTGCACACAAACTCAGTGCACCTAGATGAGCTTATGTTTCCAGTGGCAACCCCTTAGAAGTTATTTTGATATTTTTTCAAAGTGGTGACTTTGAGAGCCATGATTGGTTTTGAACAGGTGCAGTTGCAGAAGTGACCAACTGAGCAATTTTGACATTGAATAACTTTCACCTCAAGATCTCTTTTTCCAAACCATCTTTTGCATTGCATTATTGGGTCGAATTTCTACATGCTTGTTCAATTTTGCACCTCCAGGATAAGTTTTGATGGGTTATTTAATTACTTTCTAATCATGACATGGCAAAAAATGGTGTCCCGAAAAGTGTCAAATTTTCAAATTCTAAGGACAACCCATTTTTTTTTTAGTCTAAAACCTCCACAACTCCATTTTCATCAAGATCAAAGGTCATTTGATATATTATTTTAATGTACTTTTGTTGCGGCAAACATGTCTCGGGGACCAGCATATAAAGGAGGTACCTAAATTTTAAGGGTTGGGAAAATTTTGAGGAAATGAATTTTCTCTAAATAATTTATTATGGCCGCATGCAAAAAACCTTGGCTCCAAGTGTCACCGTTTGTCCGCAATAATTTTTTTCAAATGGGTCGCAGGTGTAATTAAAATTTGCATTTTTTCTAAAGTTTCAAATACTTATGTTTAAAATATTTTTGAATTTTTTAAATATTATACAAATATGAAAAATGCATTTAGGGAAAATTTGAAATGTGTTTCAAATGTTTATAAGGAAAAGCAAGATTAATTCTTGCTTGTGATTGGATGAAAAGTGGCAGCACGACTTCACACGGCTTCACGAGAACTCATGGCCCATCGTTGGTTTGAAGTCTCTTTTCCATTTCAAATCAGCGATTAGCGATGGTGGTGGCTTCTTATCGCCCATCATGGATTGAAGTGTCTTCTTCCTCATCAAATTGGCGATGAGCGATCTCACCTTCATTTCATCGCACATCTCTGTTTCACGGGAGATTTTGAGTTTAAATTAGCGATGAGTGAATGGTTGTTGTGTCCATCGCCTATTGCCAATTGGTGGATCTTCTTTCAAAAGCCATGAGCGATGGTCTCTCGATGGTTTTTATTTAATACACGTGAACAATAAAAAGAGCATTTTCAAATGTCTTTGTGCAAAAGAAAGTTTAATTTTTGTTTCTTATTGGCTGAAGCAAATTCTCACGAATGTGCAGCAACAGTAATTTTATCTCCATCGCTCATCGCCAGTTCTAAATAAAAATGGAGGAGGCAATCAGCCATGGTCAAGTTTGAGCAATGGCTGCGGTGAACATAAAAGGGAAAATATTAAACATTTTCAAATGTTAATATAAAAAGTAAGATTATTTTTTTCTCCCTATTGGTTGGGAAAACTTTTGACAAATCACAGCAAATCTCCAACTCTCATGGCAGCATCGCTCATCTCCATTTTGGGATGGAGGAATGAGATCAAATTAGAGATGGCTCAAAGTTCCATCGAAAATCTCTATTGTGAGATTTATTTATCTCTTGCAATCAACGATGGTTTATTTTGAGCGATGGCTGTGGGTAAACTATTGAAAATTCATTTATTTTTTATAGCATCGCTCATCTCCATTTTGGATGGAAGAGCAAATAGAAAACAGCGATGCCTTGGTCTGAGCATGAGAAATTTGTAGGGTAAATTTTAATATTCTTCAATATATCAAAAGGCATCTTCAACTATTCTTTGGGGGGAAATTAAACCGAAAAACATAATCAATTTTTTTGGCTTCCAGATGATTTTTAAACATATGTACAGGCTACAAAGTGCTCTTTTATGCTCCAGAAAGTTACCTGAACTATTTGGGAAGCAATTTGAGCGAATTTTTATACATTCTCTAGCTGCCAGTAAGGTAAAAAATGTCTGAAAACTATTTTTTCATGACCCAAAAATTATATTCAGCATATGGGTAAATTTTTTACCTATAGTGAAGGTTAAAATGTAATTTTCAATTGCATTTTTAACAACTGGGTAAATGGGTTTTAACTCAGAAGTTAATACTTTTCACTTCTAAGTGAAAATAAAGACCGTAAGTGAGTCTTTACATACAGGTAATTTTGTGCATGGGATTTTCATGTAAATACAAGTTGAAAATAGTCATCGTGGATAATATTTTTCTATTGCAGGGAAATGGAGTGAGCAGCAAGAAAACAGAGAGCAGGTTGAAGATTCTTCAGCAAGTAAAGGCAGTAACAGATCAAGGGAGTTGAAGATGCCAGGTGTCTTTCACAGATGGATTTTAAGGTTTCTTTTTCTTTTATATCTTCTTTCTTCTCTTTTGTAGAGGGTTCTAAAATTTTGAATTAGGTGAATAAGGTAGAGCAGTGTTAAGTCTTAGTTGTAAATGGAGTATGTAAATTGTAATAGTTGGGTTTTATGAGAAAATGTTAGCCAATTTGTGTAACATTATATTACTGTTGTAAAGTTGTCTCCAGATTTGTATGCTTTTGATTATATGAATTCAATATATCAAGGATTTTTTGGGTTTTTCATAACAACTTTCTTGTGATTATGTTATTTAGCCATGGTTCTCTTTCAAGTAAAGAGTTAAATTACTTTGATCAAATCACTGTAATCTTGAGTGCACAAGTGGGATTGGTGAGTAGAACTTTGTGGCAATAAGAGTGGGTTTGTTAATGCAAGGCATTAACATATTTTCCATTGGTTGAATTTAATTTGTTGATAGGATCTTTGTTATAGTTTTATATTGGACTCCATGGCCCATGATTAGGCACTGGCCTATCACAAAGCTTGGGACATTTTTAGAAACAATGATTATAAATTTAAATCATATTACTTATCAGTCTCAGTTTGTTTGTGTTGATCTCATTTTATTACATCTCTCATGTTTAAATTAGGCGTTGCTATAGAGGTTAGCCAATCCTTTAGAGTACTGTGTCTGTTAAGCATATAAAGGAGATTAATTTGTTCACTGTTTGTTTGATACTTTGGCACACAAGTATCTTAAAGCACACTATTGGGATCACCCTCCCAGATTTAACAAAGCCTGAAGTGCAAGGGAGAAAGGAGTATTTTATTCACTCTCTCGTTTGTTGGCCATATCAACCCGTTGAGTCTAAATATGAGAGAGTGGCTACTCTTTAGGACTCATTGTATTTGCTGATTTGGGAACCAACAAATTGGTGACTCTACTGGAGAGAACTTTGAATCTCCAATTGCAAACTGTCTTATCATAGATTCATATTATTTGTTGATCTGTAGTTTTGGGTCAGAATGATCCAAGGACCTGCATACTTGAAGGATATTGTTGCAATATTTTTAATATATTCTTGAAGTTTGGTGCTCTGCTAGTGGAGAGAACTCAGAAATACCTAGATCTTGGAAGAAGCTTTCTGCTACTTGGAAATCTTTTCCTCTTTCAAAGAGGTGGTGACTCTACATAAGTTTCTACATCATTGGAATAGTTGTTTGTAGTATTTCTCATGTATTTTTCTATTGTAATATCTTTGTATGAAGGTTTTCAACAAAAAGTTCTAGAAAATATTGCCCCTTATTCAGTATTTTAAGATACTAGTAGAAAGGGAAAGGAGAAAGCAAGATATTCTGAAAAGATATCTTGAGAAGAAATTAGTTGTAGAGGGAACACAATTTTATTTGAAAAAATGTATTGATGTCCTAGTTCTCCCTCTACAAGTTGTAATATCATGCCGAGAACACAACCATATCCTCAAAGAAAGGTGTTCACTAGTGAGAGATACGATCCTCTAGATTTCATTCAAATCCAAGATTACCCACATTCTGTCCCAAGAAGAATTAATTAATATTTGTCTAAGTTTAGAGGAGGTTTTGAAGAATCAACATCACAACATGTACAAGTTATTCTTGATGTAATGAAAGATTTTCAAATAGTAGAAGAAGATGCTATCATGAAGGTTTTTTTAAGAACTTTAGATGATACTGTTGAATACTGGTTTTCTAGTTTACCAATTCATTCCATATGTTCATGGCAAGAGCTTGAGAAATTGTTCATGGATGAGTTTAGTGAAGTGAATAATGACTACTTGTCTAAAGAAAGAAATTTGCATACCCAAGAAGAATATGAAGAGAAAACTGAAAATGAGGTTGAACCTGTATGATGTAAAAATATTTTAGGGTGAATCCTCCTATGATTTTCATGATAGATTCATGAAGATTTTGTTTGCTATACCAGCATTAAATAGGGCTAATGAATCAGTGTGTATTGATGTTTTTTTGTGAAAGACTTGAGTCGGGTCTAAGTACTATGCCAGCTCATTTGAAGCCTCTTAATCTTAAATGCATATATCAATAGCTTTTAGTAATTGAGGAAATGATAGATAAATATGGAAGTAATCTCCTAACTCAATTATGTGATGGTACTTTTGCAAGACTCAGTCCAATAGATGTAGATGGTATAGTAAAAGACAAGAATGATGCATTGTTTGTTGATGAAGAATTTGTTTTTGAACAACCTACAAAAGAAATGTACTCTAATGAATATTGCAGCCATGATGGTCATGAAGAGATAGATGAAACATCTAAAGTTTCTTTTATTTTCTTTGAAAATACAGAAATAGAGAGCATATTTTCTATATTAGATGAAGGTTGCAATGATGCAAATGATACTGAGAGTATTTTCTCTTCTATGGATTTTGAATATACAGTTGAAGAGCATGCTGATTTTGAAGTTTCATGTCTTCATGATGTGAATAGTGGTGTTGTAAATGGAAGTTTGCAACTAGCTGAAATGCATTCTTTTCCAGATGATCAGAGACATTAAAATTCTATTTGCAACCCTAATGACTATGTTTCTTCTCAAAAGGAAGAGGTAGAATTGATTTCTCTGAGTGGAAAGTGTTTAAATAAAGAAAATGATGAGAAATTTTTTGAAACCTCACAAGAACAAGATGATGGATATAAGTTGGACAAAACTTTTTGAAGAAGAAATATGTGATCAACAGTGCTATGATGCAAATGACAAGGAGTGCAATGGATTTCATTTGGAGAAATCAACCACAAGCAGTTACAATGAAGAAACCATTGATGGTTTTCAGTTTGACAGTGAAGAAGGTAGCCTTGCTGATTGTAGCAACATTACAAACAAAAAAGGAGATATGCATGCGAGAGATTCATTAGATGAATCAGTTCAAGTAGTTGGTTATGAGGAGCATGCATATGCTAATAATGATGAACAAGGAACTCCTATTTTGTTTGTTGACTTTGAAGTTATCACTGAATGTTTGCATGAGGATAGCATTGATGTAGTTGTACATGAAAGTAAAAATGTAGAGATAAATGTTAGTACAACTAATGATGCTCTTTATGATGAGTTTTCACGTGAAGAATGTGATTGTGTCAATCACATGGATGCATATTAGGATCTCTTTTCTAGATCTGCAACTCATAGTTTTCCTTTTGAGCAGTATGCTTCAGATTGTCATGTTGATGCAGTAGGAGGTGGTGTTGAATATGATACTTCTTACAACAGTGAATGTGTTTTAAACAGTCATTGTGAGGAATTTGTTGGAGAAGTAGTTTTTGAGCCATATGAACTTGTACTTGAAACTTCTTCGTATGGTAACATATTGAGTGTTGAAAACATTGTATATGAGCTTGAAGTAAGAAACATTGTTTGGGATGTTGATGCATTCTTTGAATGTGGATAATGGACATGTGGGTGTTGATGAGTCTAGTTTTCAGAAAATTGAGGTATGCAATAATGTGACTAAGTTGTGTTGTTGGGATGATGATACACTTGACCGTGATGCAAATCAGTTGAATGAGTTACAAATGTGTGAGCACTCTTTTCTTGACACATAGAAGGATTCCACACTGTCTCTTAAAGATGATGTCTTCTCTGAGCCTGATCATTGTGAGGGAATCGGTAAATGGGATGAGGTTGTGTTTTCAAATGGTCTTGATCACTATCCTCACATTTTGTCACTTGCCACAAAATCAGAAAATAAAATGAGTGGCAACGATGCGGCTTATGTCATTGGATTTCCATGTGACAGTAAAGTTAAATTCAAAGGCAGCCTAACACTTGTCTTTGCAAGAATGAAGTTACTAATGTTACTATGGTGTCGCAGAGGCAGGTATGGATTAAAGGGGATCAACCTTTTTAATAGATTGGTATTTGACAAAGGTAAGAACTGGCTTCCCTTTTCCATTTCATGGCCTAGGGCCGCCAAATGAGGCTAAAAAATAAAAAAAATAAAGACTCTGTCACCCAATGATTCTGACACTTGGTCTGCTCTCCCAGATATCTGAATTTTTGCTTTGCCCACAGGGGGCATACATCCCCAAAAAGAGCCACTAATGGCACCTTCAAATTTTGTAAATTTGAAGTGCCCATATTGAAAAAAATTTCATTCCACTCAGAAGTGCACCTGCAAAATTTGCCTAAGTGACCTATTTTGGAGGGTCACAATTCAGAGCCAGTTGATTTTCATGCCAAAAGGATTGTTGCTCTTCATTCTCCCTACATTCATTTGCTCCTTGGTTTGTTTTCAAAGTCACAGGATCAGATTTGTTATTTTTTTGAGGTCAAAAGCGAATGCAATTTGCTCTATTTTTACACCTGCATTTTGATAATGCTTCAAAGTGGTCATCTTTGACCCTTAATATCTTTTGAAGAATGGTGATTCAAGCAAATTCCTCTTGCACACAAACTCAATGTACCTAGATGAGCTTATGTTTCTAGTGGCAGCCCCCCAGAAGTTGTTTTGATATTTTTTCAAAGTGGTGACTTTGAGAGCCCTGATTGATTCTGAATAGGTGCAGTTGCAGAAGTGACCGACTAAGCAACTTTGACATTGAATAACTTTCACCTCAGGATCTTTTCTGCCAAACCGTATTTTGCATTGCCTTACTATGTCAAATCTCTACACACCTGTTCAATTTTTCATCTCCAGGATAAGTTCTAATGGGTTATTTAATTGCTTTTTGATCGCGCCATGGCCAAAAATGGTGTCCCAAAAAGTGTCAAATTTTTAAATTCTAAGGACAACCCATTTCTTTTTTTGGTCTAAAACCTCTACAGCTCCATCTTCATCAAGATTGGAGGTCATTTGATACATTATTTTAATGTACTTCAGTTATGGCGAACACGTCCCAAGGGCCCATTTACAAAGGAGGTACCTGAATTTTAAGGGCTAGAAAAAAATTGAGGAAATGGGTTTTCTCTAAAGAATTGATTATGGCTGCATGCAAAAAATCTCGGCTCTAAGTGTCACCGTTTGTCTGCAATAATTTTTTTTCAAATGGGCCACAAGCGTAATTAAAATTTGTATTTTTTCTAAAGTTTCAAATACTTATGTTTAAAATATTTTTGAATATTTTAAACATTATACAAATATGAAAAATGCATTGAGGAAAAATTTGAAATGTATTTGAAATGTTTATAAGGAAAAGCAAGTTTAATTCTTGCATGTGATTGGCTGAAAAACACACGACTTCAAAGAACTCATGGCCCATGCTGGTTTCAAGTCTTTTTTCCATTTCAAATCAGTGATCAGTGATGGCGGTGGCTTCTCATCGCCCATCATGAATTGAAGTGCCTTCTTCCTCATCAAATTGGCGACGAGTGATCTCACATTCATTTCATCGCACATCTTTGTTTCACGGGAGATTTTGAGTTTAAATTAGCAATGAGCGATGGATGTTGTGTCCATTGCCCATCGCCAATTGGTGGGTCTTCTTTCCAAATCCATGAGCGATGGTCTCTCCCCAGCGATGGTCTCTCAATGGTTAGTGTATTTTCAAATGTTTTTGTACAAAAGAAAGTTTATTTTTTGTTTCTTATTGGCTGAAGCAAATTCTCAAGGATGCATGGCAACAGTAATTTTATCTCCATTGCTCATCGCCAGTTCTAAATAAAAATGGAGGAGGCAATCAGCCATGGTCAAGTTTGAGCAATGGCTACAGTGAACATAAAAGGGAAAATATTAAACATTTTCAAATGTTAATATAAAAAGTAAGATTAATTCTTGCTCCCTATTGGCTGGGAAAACTTTTGACAAATCACGGCAAATCTCCAACTCTCACAGCAGCATCACTCATCTCCATTTTGGGATGGAGGAATGAGATCAAATCAAAGATGGCTCAAAGTTCTATCACCCATCTCTATTGTGAGATTTATTTATGTCTTGCAATCAACAATGGCTTATTTTGAGCTATGGTTGTGGGTAACCTATTGAAAATTCATTTATTTTTTACAACATCGCTCATCTCCATTTTGGATGGGAGGAGCAAATAAAAAACAACAATGCCTTGGTCTGAGCGATGAGAAATCTGTAGGGTAGATTTTAATGTTCTTCAATATATCAAAAGGCATCTTCAACTATTCTCTGGGGGAAATTAAACCGAAAAACATAATCACATTTTTTGGCTTCCAACTAATTTTTAAACATATGTACAGTCTACAAAGTGCTCTTTTATGCTCCAAAAAGTTACCTAAACTATTTCTATTGCCTGGGAAGCAATTTGAGCGAATTTTTATACATTTTCTAGCTGCCAATAAGGTAAAAAAGTCTGAAAACTATTTTTTCATGACCCAAAAATTATATTCAGCATATGGGTAAAATTTTTACCTACAGTGAAGGTTAAAATGTAACTTTCAAATGCATTTTTAACAACTGGGGAATATTTTTCTGTTGTAGGGCAGTGGAGTGAGGAGCAAGAAAATAGAGAGCAGGTTAAAGATTCTTCAGCAAGTAAAGGCAGTTACAGATCAAGGGAGCCGAAGATGTCAGGTGTCTTTCACAGATGGATTTTAGGGTTTCTTCTTCTTCTATATCTTCTTTCTTCTTCTCTTTTGTAGAGGGTTCTAAAATTTTGAATTAGGTGAATAAGGTAGAGCAGTGTTAAGTCTGAGTTATAAATAGAGTATGTAAATTGTAACAGTTGGGTTTTATGAGCAAATGTTAGCCAATTTCTGTAACATTATATTACTGTTGTAAAGTTGTCTCTAAATTTGTATGCTTTTGATTATATGAATTCAATATATCAAGGATTGTTTGGGTTTTTCATCACAGTTTTCCTGTGATTGTGTTATTTGGCCATGGTTCTCTTTCAATTAAAGAGTTAAATTACTTTGATAAAATCACTGTAATCTTGAGTGCACAAGTGGGATTGGTGAGTAAAACTTTGTGGCAATAAGAGTGGGTTTGTTAATGCAAGGCTTTAAATATTTTAAATCCATTAGTTGAACTTAATTTGTTGATAAGATCTTTGTTATAGTTTTATATTGGACTCTATAGCCCATGATTAGGCACTAACCTATCACAAAGCCTGAGACATTTTTAGAAACAATGATTATAAATTTAAATCATATTACTTATCAATCTCAGTTTGTTTGTGTTGAGCTTATTTTATTACATCTCTCATGTTTAAATTAGGCGTTGTTGTAGAGGTCAGCCAATCCTTTAGAGTACTATGTTTGTTAACCATATAAAGGAGATTCATCTGTTCACTGTGTGTTTGATACTTTGGCACACAAGTATCTGAAAGCACACTGTTGGGATCACCCTTCCAGGTTTAACCGAGTCTAAAGTGTAGGGGAGAAAGGGGTATTTTATTCACTCTCACGTTCGTTGGCCATATCAACCCGTTGACTTTGAATATGAGAGAGTGGCTACTCTTTAGGACTCATTGCATCTATTTATTTGGGAACCAACAGGTTGATCATGTTGTTAGGGAAGTTATGATTCCTATCCCAAGTTCAAAACAAGTAATTTTTACCTTAGTAATTTTTCCTTTATCACATTGCTAGACTTTATCCTCAATCCATCCCATTTATGCTCCATCATTTTTTTTTCTTTCCAAAAAGTTTCTAAGTCTTTCGAGGTCAAATTTCGGGCAATTCCTTTACTAGGTACCATTTTCCTAGTTTCTACAAAATTCCAATATCCAATGAATTTCCCTTAATTTCCCTCATTTTTGTTAGACTTTTAGGATCTTCCTTCATTCCATATTGAACTTTGATTCTAGATTCAAATTTCCCAAAATTGCCTAAGTCTTTCAAAATTAGTGGGCTAGGAAAGCCTATACCACCATATCCATTAGCTACATCCTAAAGTTTCATTCCCACTTTAAAATATATTTTCAGAGTTAGGAATTCATGATTTCCCCTACTTCAATACTCATGTAGGAATATCCCCAAAATGTTTTCACCCAATAGTAGATTTTATATTCCTATTAAGGTTATTCCATTAAGCGTCTCCTTGAAATGATACCAATTATAAAGTATTTTGAATCCTGATCCTCAATACTCAAAAATTATTTTATCTCATTAGGAATATTTGTTCATTCTTCCCCATATGGCACGACTTCTTCCTCATCCCTAATTCTTGAAAGATTGATTCTATTTCTAAGGTATGGAATTTCCCTAAGCCCTAATTATTTAAAACTCTCACTTATTTTTTGTTGACTTCCCACCAACTCACTATACCTACTCAAAGAAACTATGTAGTTATTATCTAAAGGACACAAACATGCCATAAATGAATTGGCAGTCTACAAATATGTCTTTTCGCTACCCGAGGAGAACAAATGTGTAGTTTTGGCATGTGATTCATGATATTTTCAACATTTTTTATGGATGGTGTTTAGGGTTTTATTTAAGGCTATATTTGTCCTTTCACTTGTCCATGGATGCCTAGTGATTCATTTTTCTCATTATTTAATGGATTTGATTCAGTTAATCATTACAAATGATTTGGAAAACCATTACAACCACCAAATTTGATTCACAAGCACCCATAAAAAATATTTATTTGAAGTAATAACAAATTTAAGGGGATTGAAATGCTAGTGGCCATGTCCAAATTTATTAGAATGCTAGAGTGTGTAGAGCTTGATCTTCATGTCATCTCCAAGCCACATGTTCAACAAATTTTGTGGAAATCTTAGCATGCAAATTAGAGATCCATTAATTCCTCGCATGATGGTAAGTAGCACAAATTATGTTTTAAATCATGCTTCTAGGTGGATTTGTAGATCCTAAAGGGGTAGCATTTGCATAGATAATTTATCACAAAAATATTTACAATATGGAAAATATCTATAATTGCCCAAAATTTGACCTAGTTGTAAGCATTTTGGAGAGTTTTAAATCCTTGGCTAGTTGTAAGTATTTTGGAGAGTTTTAAATAGTGGGGTATGACAAGTTCATTGCTACTTTAAAAAATCTCTTCACCACATTTTCTAGTCTAATTATAACATAGATTAGATGAATGTCACATCACTTTAAATAAATTCAAGTTTTTATTTGTATTGTTCTCTTCTCTTTTTGCATGTGAATATTTTGATTTTGGAGGTGGATTATTAAGTAGACATTGTTATTATTTATCATACCTCTATTGCAACTTATTTTTTATTATTTAATGGATAAATATAAATTTTTAGTTTAATAAGGAACATTTCTTGAAGACTTAGACCTTCCACGCACACTTTAAAAAATGTATTTACAAGTAGTCATGGGAACTAAATTAAGATCATTATATTCTACTCATGGTTTAGTGACATAAACTAGGGAAATCTCGAGAAAAATCTAATTGGTGTATTCTTAGAGGATCATGTTTAGCATATCCATACTTTTCCAATGTATATGTAACTCTAAGTGAAACTATATTGAGATCTTATAACATTGTCATTATTTACACATACATGTACAAAGTATTGAATCAAATTTAAAAGAGGTCTATACAAATAGTCATACTTAATCTACAAATAGAATTAGGGGTTGAGCATGCATATTTGGATATAGCTATGATTTTTTGTTATGGTTGTCCATTTTATTTAATTTGAATGCTTGCTAAGGTATACCTCTAAGAACACCCTCCTAGGTTTAATTTGACTTCAAAGAGTAGGATAATTTACCCACTCTCATAGTTAAAATATATATATATATATATATATATATATATATTTGAAGATGAAAAACCCTAGCCTTGTAGGTGAAGAAAATATCTAGGGTTTTGGACATGCTATTTTAGGAGGTCTAAAAAACTAATTCAAGATAAACCATAGGTATTTTTTTATCACTAATAATGGCACATGAATAACTTATTATAGATTACTACTTTAATTTTATTTATTTTAATAGGTTTGAATATGTCTTCTTGTTTTAAACCTAACCTCTTTCCACTGTAACCAAGATTTTGTAAAATTTTATCTGCGATGACCCACCAAGGACCGACAGGACATTAACTAGGAAAACACACATTTTTTTAAAATATAGAATGCAATAATTATGACACAATGGTGCCACTAAGTATGCTAACACATAAACAAGATGGCATCATTGTCTAGGAAACATAACATAAATGAAATACTATGACATAAATGTTGCAAGTATGAGCAAGTTTGGTGGTGTTGTCATTAATGTTGTCATTGATGTCAACACAGTTCACTATGTTCTAGATTGTACATGTATAGTTGAGATGCTTTTGAGATGTTGTGAGTACATGGAGCTATCTTTATGATGTTGTAGATGTGCTGAAATGATGAGTTTCCAAGTGCTTTTGAGAAAATTAATAAAGAAGAGAAGTCAGAGTTATGAATGTGTTCAGAATGTGCTCCAGTATGTGCTCCACATTTCTCCTATTTTAATCCTATGCTTGTGCGGATCTGAAGGTTTGATAATGGTGATCTAGTGGTGATATCTCCTAAGTTGTAGTTTCTAGTTTTATGGGATGTGAAAGTTACATTCATCGGTGTGTGAACTGTTCTAGCAGAGTTGGTCTTTTGTGGACTGGGAGAAATATTTATGCTCTGCAATCCTCCATTGTTCTATTTCAGATCTTGCGGATCTAGAATATGTCTTATATTGGTGTTCTCTTGGTTCTGGCAAAGATGTGTGTGGTTTGGTGATCCAGAAGTCATGTTTCTAAGTTATTGTATGTGTCTGCACGTCTAGATGGACTAATGGAAGGAGCTCGGTGTTTGAAGTTTGTTGCACTTACTACGGATGTATCTGAAGGAATCTGAGATGTGTTCTCATGCATAATGAAGTGTGTTGCATCATCTGTGTGTCATCTTCTTGTTGGGAAGCGTGTACATCAATGTTCATTTGTGTTTTCATTAGGTTTGGTCGACCTGGTGTTTACACTTCATTCAAAGAATTAAACTTAATCAAGGAAGTGTGTGGTTGATCTGAGACATTATTTTTGGTCTTTGTTAAGTATTTTTATTGGTCCACTCTCATTCTTTTCCACCACAGGAATGTTGAGTTGCCGACCTAATTTGAATTTATGAAATAAATTTTATGTGGCCGACCTTGGAGAAAGTTTCTAAGGTTGAAGATGGTATAAATGCAAGTCAAATTGTGAAGAAGGGTGTGTGCAGGATCATAATGGGCCAAAAAGTGGCAATATGATGGGTATGTGTAGGGTATGTGGCTGACGACTTTTTTTTACCCAAAATTGATGAAACGAAAAGGGATTTTAAAGGAGATTCCTAGCTTTCCACCAATATAAATTATGCTTTACTTTGAATTTAATAAATAATTATTATTCATCTTCTATTTGAATTATGACTAAAGTCTTGATTGATAGGCTGATTGAAAAACATCTATAGCTTTCAAGCGGTATCACATTTTTGAATCTAAAACATCGTCACATTCCATGCTTAGCATACTATAGGATTAAAAATGAATTTCATGAAGTTTGACTAAGTTAAGGTGGTTAGACATACAAGTTTTATATTTTTAAAAGTTGTAATAAAAAAATCATAATTAATTATTTATTTGGAAAAAATTACAAAAAATATGCATCCGTGAATATTTTGGAAGTATGTTTGTGAGTGGTCCTACTACTGCAGATGAGGTTTTTTCTTATGAAGAGAATGAGAAAGTGAGGTATGCTATTTATAGTGCTTTATCTAAAATTGAGTGAACTAAGGTTATTTCTTTAGGTACTGCTTATGAGGTTTGGAAGAAGTTGGAAGAACTATATGAAGGAAATGAAAGTGTAAAGTTGACAAAGAAGCTGATGGCAAAGCACAGATATGAGAATTTGAAAATGGAAGAAGGTGAAGATTTTACAAGCTATTTCTAGAGGTTCGAGATGACAACAAATGAAGTTAAGAATCAAGGGGGAAAGCTAACAGATTTAGATATTATCAAGAAGATCCTGATCACCCTACCAAATTGCTACAGTGATAAGATCTTAGTTATTGAAGAGATGTATGATCCTAAGAAGTATACTAAAGAATAGTTATTTTGCACCTTGCAAGCATTTGAGATGAGAAAGTTTAGGAAAGAAGACATGAAAGAAGAAAAGACAAAAATGGCATTTAAGGAAACGACTATTGAAGATGATCCGGAAAGTGATGGTTCTGATGAGTTGGAAGTGAATTTCACTAGGAAGTTGAAGAAAGGTACCAGAAAGTATAAAGGTATGTTTCCCTTTAAATGTTTCAGTTATGGTAATATTGGCCATTATGCTTCAAGATGTCCAAATAGAGTTGTACACAAGAAAAACAAAGATTATAGAGTTAAGGATAGAAAGGATAAGAAATACAAGAAGTTGTATTATGTTAAAGAAGAAGATGGAATCTCTGATGATGAATCTGATTATGAGGGTGATGATAGTGAATGCTTATTTTTAGCTTTGGAGAATAAATTTGTGTCTACTAACCTGGGAAAATGTGCAAGGAATAATTTTTTGGAGAACAAAAAGAATAAGATGGAAGGTACTTTGGTCACTGCCTTTCATGCAAGACATGATGAAGATTACTGGGTGATTGACAGTGGATGTTCTAATCACATGACCAGAGATAAAAGTAAGTTCACTAAACTTGAAAAGTATGATGGTGGTTTAGTCATGTTTGGTGATTCAAGAGCCAAGATTTGTGGGAAAGTTACAATTAGTTTTGATGGAGTACACGTCACTAATGATGTAGATTATGTAAAGGGTTTGAGACATAACCTTTTGAGTGTTGGACAGATGTGTAGCAATGGTTTTAAACTTGTGTTTCAGAATAATACCTATGAAATTAGAAAAGGATCTGGAGATATGGTTGCTATTGGAAGGAGAACTCATGGAAACATCTATCAGCTTAAGGGAGTTGATGGTCAATGCCTTGTATCTCAAGTCAATGAAAGTTGGTTATGGCACCGAAGAATGGGACATGTAAAATTTGATAATCAGGTCAGAATCAGTTTAAGAGATGTTGTCTAAGGTCTATTAGAATCACAAATCCTAGTAATACTATGTGCAGAAGTTGTCAATTGGGGAAATAGACAAGATGTAGCTTTAAGGGAAAAGAGCAATCTACTACCGGAGTGCTAGAATTAATTCATAATGACCTCTGTGGTTCGACTAGAACAGGAAGCCTGAATGGTGACATGTATTTTATGCTCCTTATTGATGATTATTCTCGAATGACATGGGTTGATTTTCTTAGAGAGAAGACTCAGGATCTGGATAGGTTTAAAGTGTTCAAAGCAAGAGTGGAAAATGAAGTAAATTTGAAAATCAAATGTTTGAGATCTAACAGAGGTGGACAATTCACTTCTAGTGAGTTTAATACATTTTGTGAACAACATGGCATAAAGAGACAATTTTTTGCTCTAAGATCCCCTCAGTAGAATGGGGTAGTTGAGAGGAAAAATCAAACGGTACAAGAAGCTGCAAGAACCATGATGAAAGAATCAAATGTATCGGATGTGTACTGGAGAGAGGCAGAATATATTGCTGCAGCATCTTGCTGTACACAAGTTTTGTGGATGAAGCAAACTCTGAAAGACATTGGAGTAATACATGTGATGAGCCTACTCCTATTTTCTATAACAACACAAGTGCTATAAACATTTCAAAGAATCCGGTTATGCATTCAAGAAAAAAACACATATCTATCAAATATCATTTCTTGAGAGAAAAGGTGTTGGAGAATGAAATCAGATTGGAGTATGTGACAACAAAGGAAAAAATTGCAAATATATTTACTAAGGCTCTTCCGAAGGATACTTTTGAGTATCTTAAGGAGAGGTTGGGGGTCATTGGCCCTCCAAACTAGGTGCACATGAAGGTGCATCAGTCTAGTGAATTCATAGATTCTTCATTTATCTGGACTGATGAATGGGTATACTCCATAGGGGGAGTAGAAAAGGTGTTTTATCGTTGCAGTATGAGTTGAATGGGTGCACTCCTAAGGGGGAGTGATTAGAGTTTTTGATATTTTCCATTGATTTCAAAGGGGGAGAGAAAGTCATGTGAAAAATAGTTGCAGAGGAAGAGAAGGTGTTCTCTCAAAATATTGTACAGAATGTTGTCTTTGATGTTTTTTCACATCATGTGTTGTCATCAATGACAAAGGGGGAGATTGTTGCAAGTATGAGAAAATTTGGTGGTGTTGTCATTAATGTTGTCATTGATGTCAACACAGTTCAGTATGTTGCAAATTGTACATGTATAGTTGAGATGCTTTTGAGATGTTGTGAGTACATGGAGCTATCTTCATGATGTTGCAAATGTGTTGAAATGATGAGTTTCCAAGTACATTTGAGAAAATTAATAAAGAAGAGAAGTTAGAGTTATGAATGTGTTCAGAATGTGCTCTGGTATGTGCTATATGTTTCTCCTATGTTGATCCTATGCTTGTGCAAATCTGAAGGTTTTCTAATGGTGATTTAGTGGTGATATCTCCTGAGTTGTAGTTTCTAGTTTGATGGGATGTGAAAGTTGCGTTCACCGGTGTGTGAACTATTCTAGTAGAGTTGGTCTTATGTGGACTGGGAGAAATATTTATGCTCCACAGTCCTCTATTGTTCTATTTCAGATCTTGTGGATCTGGAATATGTCTTATATTGGTGTTCTCTTGGTTCTGGCAAAGATGTGTGTGGTTCGGTGATCTAGAAGTCATGTTTCTGAGTTACTATATGTGTTTGCACGTTTGGATGGACTGATGGAAGGAGTTCATTGTTTGAAGTTTGTTGCACTTACTGCGGATGTATTTGAAGGAATCTGAGATGTGTTCTCATGCATAATGAAGTGTGTTGTGTCATCTGTGTGTTATCTTCTTGTTGGGAAGCGTGTACATCAATATTCATTTGTGTTTTCATTAGGTTTAGCCGACCCAGTGTTTACACTTCATTCAAAGAATTAAATTTAATCAAGGAAGCATGTGCTTGATCCGAGACATTTTTTTGGTCTTGGTTAAGTATTTTTATTGGTCCACTCTCATTCTTTTCCACCATGGGAATGTTGCTCAAGTTGTCGACCTAATTTGAATTTATGAAATGAAGTTTATGTGGCCGACCTTGGAGAAAGTTTCTAAGGTTGAAGATGGTATAAATGCAAGTCGAATTGTGAAGAATGTGAGAATGATGCAAAGTGACGAAGTAAGCCACAAATCAAAAGTGTGTGAAAGTGAGTTGAGGCAGTAGTACTTCATTATGTTAGATTCCTGAAGGTCGTGAGTTGAAGGTTTCTGCAATCTTCTGATCAAGGTTGTGGATGTGTGTTTATTGATGTGGTGGATCTTTTTTTCTCTTTTGTATTTGTAGGTAGTGAGCCTCCCTATTGGACAATGATTCCTTTTGTAGGTAGTAAGCCTTTGCATTTGGACAGTGTTTCCTCTTCTGGGCAGAGAGTCCTTGGCAGTGAGCCTTTGTATTCAGTTTTATAATCTCTTTATATTGTGAGTTAATCCTCATCGTGGTTTTTCCCTCATTGGGTTTTCCATGTAAAAATATGGTGTTCATTGTGTTGATTTTACTTTTTTTATTTGCATTTCATGTTCATACTTAATAACAGAATAGTGTGGTTGTGGGATTGATAAGTGTTGAAGTTTTCAATTTGAATTTGTGTGACAACTGATTCACCCCCCCTCTCGATTTTCCTATTCCTTTTTAACAATAAAAATATCCACCCTATCAAACAAGGATACAAATCCACCATAATAACTACTAACATAGGGGATTAAACCCATATAATACTTGACCATCCTATGAGAAATAAGAACCCTAATTGAAGATGCAATAATAGAGTGATCTTGTGCAAAGGCATGTTCCCCAAGGAAAAAGTTGGAATAACTTCCCAATGATGACACATATCAACAAGAGAAAACTTAGTGGACTTATAAGAACATGGAGAAAAAAAATTGTTTGTAAAGTTTCCCAAAAAAGTTGAAAGTATTTTTTTCTGATATATGGAGGGACTACAGTTTCTCAAAAGGACTCTAATTCTCTTACATGATTATAGTGCCCAAATGGGACATACTTCCCAAGTGGGACACTAGCACCTAGGTGGGACAATAACACCCAAGTGTAGGTGTCCTAGACTGGTGCAAGTGTCTTGTTCTAGTGCTAGAGTCTCAGTTCAACATTGTAGTTCTCCTTATAATGTATTTCTAATTCTATTGTTGAAGTCTTGGTCAATGAGAAAACACAATTTAGGTTTTGGTCCCTAGGACATGCCAAAGACATAGGAACTACCTAGGAAATAATATAATTGTAATCATACTCTAAAATGTAAAAAATGAGTCAAGGTTCATAGTGATCCTAGACCCACTATCACAACACACCTTGATCTATGAAGGATATGAATCCCAAGGGGGGGTTGGTGAACCTCCAAGGCTCCAAAACAAAGTTTGAAACAAGAGAGATGAAGGGAGATATTGTTCCATGCCTTCTGTCCACTCCAAGAACACTAAACATCCCCTAAAATAAGATGAAAACCCAAAGAATGTACACCCCTAAGGTTGTACAATCTATTAGAGTGTTTTAATGCTTAAGTTTCTCTAAATAAGTTCATTTTAAAACCCAAATAAAGATGTTATAATCTCACTTTAACCAACAACATGATAAGTTTAAAGAGCATCGAAGATAGCATGCATACTTGAATCCAACATCGAGGCGCATAAAGGTAAATATAAAATTAGTACCACTTATGTGGTCCATTTACAATCTATCCATTAGGAAGGTCCAATTATTTCATTACAATACAATACAAGGAATCAAATGTCCTTCACTAAATAATTTTTACATCAATTGAGAAAAAGAGCAATGAAATATTGGTGAAGCATTTACCCAAATTTTTGCGAACCTCAAGCTTTTTCCATGATCCTTTTATCCCCAATGGTGGTTTTCATTCCACCCAACTATGTGGTACCCTTAGGTCTTACCCACTGTGCTACGAGATAATCATATACCATAAACACACTCACACAATACATAAGGGGGTAGTATTACACTCACCCCAAACACAAATAATACATGTGGCATACATAGAATACAACTTCACTCAATGGAAAACTAAGGGATGAGGCATAATATAGTTTTAGGTACAACTTAGTGGACATAAGGACTCAATCATAGAGAGGGAGTAGGGAGTGTCATTGCAATAGCCTATAGTATCAACTAAGAAGAATTGAGCACACCTTTCACAAGAGATGAGATTACTCAATCTACAAGACCCGTCTCTACTCGAGCGAACATGTCTTCCATGCTCATATCAAGCCTATACAAGTGCTCCAGGTAGGCACCATTACATTGGTTCTTTTTAATTCCTCGTGTGTTTCTTTAATTATCACTTGTTAAGATACTTCTACACAAGATATTATTGAGCCACTTTGTGCCCCAAAATATGTCCAAAGCTACTGAAAAATGTTGAAAATGAAGGTAATAGTGTAGCTTATAACTTGTAAAACTATGAGACTGTAGATTTAATTAAGTGTTCTTTGTCATAATTTTTTGTGTATGATTAATCTGTTTAGACCAATTTTACCAATTATAGAAAGAGACAGAATATTGTAGAAGAATACGACAAGGAGATAGAAGTGACACAACATATACATGGAGAAACCCTTTCGGGAAAAAACTCCACCAGAATCAATAGTGCTTATAATATTTAACCTTAGAATAAGATTACAATAATATTGTATCAAACCTTGATTGATATGCTTCCTTTCCTTTAACAATCCTTCTTCACAACCTATAATAAAATCTCATGGAACTCTCATACACTTGCTACAATTAATAGACAAAATATGATCATGTAAACTCATAAGAGTTGTAAAATACAAGAGCATAAAGCTCCTCACAAAAATCTATGCCTAGATTGGGCAAGTGGAGTTCCACAATGTAATCTGAAGTCAAACCAAAGTCTTCCTCAATTTAGGTGCCCCAAACTGAACACTTAACTGAACTTTGGTCAAGAAAATATCTTGCAAACATCACCTCAAAGTTGGAACCCAAGAATGGGCCCACTTGACTAAGCCTTGTAAATATCTTCTCATGCAAAAGGTGTTAACTGAAAGATTCCAACTTGGGCACCCAAGGTGGACCCAAGTCAATCTTAGTTAACTGAAACATATCTCTCCACCAATTCATGCAAACATTATGCATGATTGATCATCCCCACTTAATTGAAAGTATCCACCTATTATCTATCATGCAACAGAATTCATTAGTCATGCAACTCAAGTCAACTCAATTCAACTAGCATTCAACTCAAAATAACTACATGCAACTGAAGATAACTGAACTAAACTCGTAGTGCCACTCCACTCATGTAAATATCAATCCCTAATTTGTAGGATCAAAACATGCATTAATGAAGTTTTATCAATCCTCCAAATAGTTAACTAAAGCAAGGTGGGTTCCACCTTCCATGTGGGCACCCCATGTGCTCATATCTTGTAGGAGCTCTTCTTGGACGTCCCCACATGTTCCTATCATTTAGGAATAATCACAAATGTCAATTTACATGTTCATTTCATTTGAATTTAATCTCTTTCGAATCCTAGTGTTGGGGAACACTTTCCAAGGACATAGGAGATACATGAAATATGTTTAGGATTGAAATTGAAATTAAATGACATCCTATGGGTATGTGTGGGATCATCATGGAAAAAATAGACCCTTAAGTGGAAAAAAATTCAAAAAATTCAGAGTTAGGCAACTTGACGTAAAAATTTGAATAAATTATCTATATTATTTCAAAAATATGTAAGAATAGAATTGGTAGTAAATTTCAA
>VDFB02168118.1:36545448-36622700 GCA_007258455.2 Sequoia sempervirens | reverse complement strand
AACATGTGCTAGTTTTAGGATATATTTTTACTCGTTTATTGAAACGCGATAAAAAAACATTTTTTGAAACTAGACTCCATTCTACACATGATGAAAAAGATAATAATACATTTTTGATTAGTTTTCAAAAAATTTAGGGGAGAGCATGCTCAAATTTCAGCTTTTCAGGATGTGTCCACTTTGAATATTCATAAAATATTATATATTCATTAAAACAATTATCTGAAAGAACAAGGATAAACTACATGGTGTTAGCTAATTTCTCATTGTTGGGATTTTTGAAATTCTAAAAAAAAGTTAATCAAAAAGGGGGGAGCCCTCAGACGCTATGTTGTTTTTTTTATAAAAAAGGACCTATTTTGCCCCCCCCCTTTTTGAGACCCTACTAGACTCAGAGCACTTCAACTTTTGTTCTTGTTGCATCTTGAAATTTTGAGCGTAACTATCTTCATTTTCTCGTGCAAATTAGATTTTGTTGATTTTAAAAAAAAAAAAGGTGGCATTTTAAGAGCCAAAATTGTGTCACATATCCATGCACTTACCCACAATTCAAACCTTTTTCCTAAACCCAGATGAAGGCCTCCAAGAACAAGAAAACATTTTTTTCCGAAATAAGAAGCAATATTAGTTTTTAGAAATATGCAAAATCCCCCCTTCTTTTGGCCAAATAACTAATTTATTTACTCTCCTTCAATGCCCCTTACTACATTGTCTATTATTTCTTTAATTGTTTTCTTTTGAATTTCCCCCACTCCCAACAACTGCCACAATTATAATTATTATAATTCAACCACACTTTTAATTAGCAGATAATAAATCAAACAATTAAAATATTAATTTATTAGATCAAAATTTTAAATTTATTTAAATCAAATAAATAAATTATTAATATTTATTAATTTAATCTTTCATTTTGATTTTATTTTCACAATATAATAATAGTATGCATTTATTTCAAATATCAAAATACTTTTTTTTTTTTAAATAACTTTATTTAATATAATAATCAATTAAAACACAAATCACCCCAATTTAATTCAAACAAACCAAATACCAGACATGGTGAGTCATGGAGGGGCACTACAATGCAATCAATTCATTACTCTTAGAATGTATATCATGTTGACTAAGCCTAGCTTGTTCCCTAGTCAAACTACCACAAATTATCTCAAAAGAGGGCATGCCAAAAGAAACACCTAATCCATCCATTGTAGAATAGAAGTAAAAAAGTATGCAAATAAAACTTTTAACTTAGAAAAATCAATAAGATGCATTCTTTATCAATTTTTTCTTTACCATAACCATCCAATTGAGACCCTAACTATTCAAATTTTACCAACTAATCTTCAATTGTAAGAAAAAAATCTATAGAAAGTGATGCCAATTCAGCCTCCAATTGCATGGCACAAACCTCACTAACTAAACCAAATAGATCCTTGTACTTATCCCATACCTCCTTAGGAGTAGTAAAATCCTCAATATGGAAGAATAAACTATCTGAAACATGCATAGAAATTAAACCCATAGCTTCATCACATTTATTCCTATGAGAAAATATTTCATATTCTATGAAAAATCAGGTTGATGGTCACTCAATGTGGACCAAAAACCCTTAGACCAAAGTAATATTTGCATTCTCACCTTCCATGTATGATAATTATGAGGAGTTAAAACTTCAAACCTTGGTTCAACCATTAGGCCAACAAGTACCAAGAGAGTGCAAATTAGAAAAATATCTAAAGCAAGTTGATATGATACCTCCTAAATTTGAAATACAACTGAAAATGAAGCCCCCCCACAAAGAAAACTTATCCAGGAGAAAGTATGTCCAAGTTATTAACCCGAAAGAAAATATGCAAAAAATTAGAATAAATTACACTTGGGTCTAAATCTAAAAAAAGTGCATCAACCAAATGAAAGAGCTTCAGAATACCTTTCAATTGCCACTAGACCCACAAAAAAATGGACAAAGTCATGAAAAGTTGTAAGCTTAGAGGTCCAAAAGGATAAACACATTTCAATTGCCAATAAAATGTAGTTGTAAAAAATCTATCAAGATGACCTCCACCACTATGAAGTACATGGAACCAACTTTTTGTCAATACCATGTTTGTAAAATTTTGATATCTGAGTGAAATCCTATGCCCCATTGAAAAAATCTACCCTATTAGGGCCTGGAAGACTAACTAGGAGAAAAAAATAAGCCCCTTCAGGCTAGGGCCTGGTCAGAAATATGAACAAGTACTACATAGTTAGAAAAATAAGTTGCCACTTAGGGAGTGGTGGCAGGGTTGAGAGTGGGTGGCGGGAGTGGTGGCGACTCTCGTGCTCCACCACCAATGATTAGCCCCTTAGGCTTCCAATATGATTAGGCCAAGCAAATGGGAGCTTTGAGATCCAACACAGTCGATTGTTGAAAAGACAATAAGCAACTGAAAGGACCTACAAAAGGTTGTGGATGATAGGGAATTTTTGTGTACGGAGTTATAGAAAATTAAATACGTTGGTTGTATATTACTTTTTAAAACCTCGATAAAATATTTCCTCCAAAATTTTAACAAAACCCTAACACAATATTTTTAAATACTTTTCATGATAAAAATATTTTAGCTTGAACTATTAAGAAACCACAAATAATTATTTTTAATTTTTTTTTTTGTGAAATAAGAAAATCTGTACCACCTGTACTCGGGGGTCATATGACTTGCCCGAGTAAAAATATTTTTTCCTCAAGAACGCTTGAGGTTGAACATAGGCATATTTTATATCAAACTTCATCTCTCAGGCCTTCTAATCACGATGATGAGGTTGATTTGGGCTTAAATTTTGTTGAAAGCTCAACTACCTTTTAGATCTTAAAATCTTCAAACCCTTGTAACTTTGGCAAAAAATGTTGAATTTAGACAAAATAAAAGTTTTATGTTGACTTTCTCATCCATCCTAGACTAAAAAAAGATCTTAAATTTCCTCCAACATGAGCCAAAAATGACCTACAATAAAAACCACAAAGATAAACCCTCCAAATCTCGTATTTTTTCAAGCTTTTTTTATTCTTAGGTTCACCATATGGTGTAAGGGTAACCAAGATCTCTCACTAGAAATAGTTCAATCCTCATATCTTGGAAAAAATTGCAAGGCTCGGCTTTGATACCATGTAAGATCTGAAGATTAGCTCTATAGCCAAGACCACCTATAAAAATAATGGATTCATTCCACAAGAGAGTATGCAATAAAATGAGCTTGCTTGATATTAAGATCTATCAATATGATGATGAGGTATGAAGTATATTACAAATGAGTATAATGACCTCGCTTATATAGGAAAGATGAGGAATAAGATTAAACATGATTGTGACATGTGTCTTAATCCTATGACATGACACAACTAACCATAATAACCTAGGAATCAACCATTAAATACTAGAAAGATAAGATCTAGATATGCCAACTAAGACTTCTAGAAGGAATCTTATAATCCTAAGTAAAATTAACATGTGAATAAGTACCCTAAGTCACTAGAACATAAAATTACTAGGTACAAGACATAAATTCACACCAACAGTAGCCATCACTATATTTTTCTTATATTTCACCCATGAAGTCAATAAACCTAATATAGAAAAGGAGCATTAACCATTACCAACGAGAGAGAAAGGGAACTAAAAAATTTAAGTTTTTCTACAAACTTCTAGCAAGCATCACATGTGCTTACCCTTTTGACTACATCCTTGAATAGGGTAGGCTACCAAAAACCAGCCCTATGAAATTTATGTGTAGTATCTTGGCTCTAAATGACCCCCAAAAATTCCTTAATTGTATTCATCAATCACCTACCTAGACTTTTATTTATTTAAATACTTGAGAAATTTTTGAAGTTTGGGTCTCTCCACATCAAACTACCACATATTAGTAGATAATTTTATACTTTAGATTTAGAGTTTCCTATTGATTTTTGTTCACCCTAGATGGGAAAATCATGTTTAAAAAATAGAAGACAATATCCTTTCACTAAGGATATATTTCAATGGGAAATCAACATGTGTGTGATCAACATTAGTTTTATCTACTTTAGAAACCTCCAAGTTTGTATTTTCCTTCAACTTTACTAAAAAATGATCTCTTTCCAACTTGGTTGTTTGGACTTCAATGTATTATTATTGAATTTTTTATCCATTTGCATATTTTTCCTAAATTATCTTGTTGGGTAAGTATATATTTTACAACTATCTGAGGGACAAATGAAATCACCTTAGCTCCAATTAGGTAAGACTTGTAGTTCTTCATGGCTTTGACTAGGGAAAATGCTTATTTTTCCATTGTTGGATACTTCAACTCTAATCCCTATAAGGATTTACTAAAGAATGTAATTGCCTTTTCTTAGAAATCCTTATTCTTTTGAAGTAACACTATCATAATGATGTGAAATGAAGAAAATGAAAACAATTGAAAGGGCCTGGATTAATTAGAGATAATAAAATTAGTTCTTCCTTGATAGCTTGCTTAATCCTAATGAAGAACTTTATTGATTCATCATTCCATAATGCTTTCCCTTTCTTTAGAATATTAGAAATCAGTTTGGTCTTCTCTATAAAATTTGGCATATATCACCTTGAGAAATTGATCTTCTTGAACAAAGATTAAAACACTCTCACTATCTTATGTTTGTTTATGAGGTTGATTACTTAGATCCTCTCTCAATCAATCTCAATTCTATCATTGGACATGATGTTTCATAGTAGTTTACTTCTTCCACACCAAATATACACTTTTCGGGTTTCAAAGAGATCTTGTATTATAGGAATCTTTCAAATATTTTCTTTAAACTTTTGCATTATTCATTTCTAACTTTCAAATAAAATGTTAGGTAATCTTGCAAAATAACCATTATTTCATTAGTTAGACCTAGAAATGCAATGTCCATGGATATTTGAAATGGTGATTCTACATTCTTGATCCCACATATTTATGCCCTAAGGTTTTTAAAAATCCATCTTATTTTGTTTAGAATCCTTGAATACAACTTGGTTGTACCCTAACAAGTTTTCAATCATGGAGATCTAATCAAAATTAGTCACCTTCAGTAGCAAATGATCCATGTTAGGAAGATGATATTTATCAGTAAGGGATTTGACATTCAAAATTTTTAAGTCAACACATAGTTACATATCTCCCCATTCATTTTCTGACTAGGACAAGGTTTGACACCCAACTTGAGTGCCTAATGGGTTTGATGATTCCCCCTTCTTTAAAATTTATTCTAGTTCTTGTTGCATCTTGGGGGTGAGAGTGGGATTAATGGGTCTCTATTTTTGGTAGAATGACTTAACATATAGTTGAAAGGAAATTATATGTTGGAGTAGCTCCTATCTATATTCGTTAAGCTTATCGTGTGCAAAATTGAAACATATTTTTGAAATCATTCAACAAAGATATCAACATCCTCTTCTTCATTGGTTAGGCTATTTTAATTTCAACATTCATTCCTAGGTTTACGACTTCTACATGTTGTAGTTTTTTAATATTTATTTTTCCTACACATAATTAAGCATACTTAGGTTATATGATACATGGTTTATGTGAGGACACGTGGTGTAATCCATCGATTACATGTGTCACTCTCACCCACACTTGGGTGGTTGAGTCGCACACCCTCTTTTGGCATTTTATGCCACCTCACAAAACCACTCTTTGGTCTCTTTCTAAGTAGGTTATGCCACCTATTTGGAATTTTCCAATTAGGCATAACTCCCACCTAATTTGGTTATTTGGGAGTTATTACCCCTCTTGGAATTATGTGCCAATATTATAGTATATAATCAACACTCACCTCTCCCTCCTAGCTAGTTCAAATGTGTTCATATCAACTCAATCAGTTCAAGGGAGTGTTGATTCATATTGTATCATTTTGAGTGTGATAATATCATTATTCTCTTATTGCACCATATGCCATCATTTTTCATCCTCTTGTTGCTCTCGTGTAGAAGGTTAATCTTGATTTTGTAGGTGATCCTAGATACTCAAGTTCATCAGAAACTCTTACAGTACATTTATTTTATCACTTGATTGACCTTTGATTCTATTGTGGTATGCACTAACAAACATTCTTTCTATCTCAACTAGTCCTTTGGGGATCTTGTTGGTTTTCAATTTCATGATTTCATTTCCAAGTAATATTCATTTTACATTCTCAAACTACACCATAAATTCTTAGTTAAATACTTGACTATAAAAATACTAGATGTAGTTTATAAATCTATAAATTTTCTAGTTGTCACTAAATACCTACTAGCTATAGACATTCTTAAGCACATTAAGTCTTGTTAAGACCTTGTTGAACACCCAGAATACTTGGGGGGGCTGAATCAATATTCTCTTAAACCATTCAAACATCAAACATCCAATAACTAATGCATATTCAACTGCAATAAGGAAAGAAAACATGAAAAATACACAACATCAAATAACACATGAACACTAGGATTTTTATGTGGAAAACCCAAAATGGGAAAAACCACAATGAGGGTTAGCTCACAATATATTATAACCCGTTATAGTATATTACAAAAATGCTCACTGTAGGTGGACTCACTATCCAAGTGGACTCACTGCCCATAAAGAAAAATATAGAAGAGAGATGGTGGATCACAACCTATTTTGAACTATTACAAATGCATCTACAATATGTAGGAATACTATTCTAATGAATTACAATAACAATATTTGCACTTATTCTAATTCAACACTCTATAATGCTCTTCATTCACACAACTTAGATCCTTTCTAAAATAATTCACATTTATCTTCCCAAATTTGCATCACAAACAATACATGTTGCATCTATCTATCTAAAATATCAAAAATAATCCAACATATCAACATCAAGTGTAACATCAGTTAGGTCATCCTAATTAGATGTAATACCCAAAATATAACTTGTTTGCTCAAATTTTATCAACCATAACACATGCCACAATCTGAATCACAAAATACCTTAAGATACGTCAAAATGGACCCATAATAGATCCCACATAAGATAAAAATACTTATTCATCCTTCACATACCTTAAAACATATTAGACCGGCTTCGCATAAGCCCTAAATACAAAAATCTTCATTTATGTATCCACATCTTGACGCGTAAACCTCAATACTAAATACCATCTGGAACTCACACTCAACTGACTTCTAGAAACTTATTTTCAACACCACAAAACCAAAAACTCATTCACGGAGAAGTGCAAAATCTCACACATAAACACGTATAAAAAATGATTATAATATGCTAGGTCGAACTCTGTTACTCTTATCTCTCAAACCTCTTATCCAAAAAAGATGAAATATTGGATTTAGTTGTATTTAACCTTCAAAAAATTAATGTTAGAATCACAACACAAAATATTCATATGTAGAGTGGCATAGACCCAAAAAATGATGCACTGTAACACTGAACTGGAAGATTTGACACTTAGTCAAATTTTCACACAACTGAACTTTCCAGACCAACTCAGCTTGCCAAAATGTCTTCCTTAACATCTCAAAACATATTAGGATTAATCAAAGTGATCCACAATAATTTTGAAATCAATGAAAACATTATAATACACTATTATGTACAATCCATGCTCATGTTGCCAAATAACATCATCAATAACAATCTCCTCAAACTTCCAAGAATAACCCCCTTTGTCATTGATGGAAACATGCTAAAAAAGTCTCCAAAAATACTCTCCAATACTCTCCCCCTTTGACATCAAGGGCGAAGGGTGCCTATCCAAAACTTTTTTGACTCTTACCAGAACTCCCCCTAAGAAATATAAGCATATGTACAAACTAAATAGACTTCCCCTGAGTCATATACCAGAGAAAAAACTCAAAATTATATTGAATGGCTTCTATATTGTTCACATATTTACAAAGAATCTGAACATAAATATGTAAAAAGATAAAGAAATGTGTCAACCAAAGGTGGTTGATACCTACAATTTCTTCAACTAGTATTCCTAGGATTTCCTTCCTTGCTACCATTCTTGCTACCATTCTTGCTTATCCTTCGCAAGCAACCTGATCTACATTTAAAACTCCAATAGAAGTTCTTCTCCTTCTTTCGGTGTAACTGGTATTGGATTTATCTTATTTTCCTTATTAGAACTGAGAAGAGCTCAGGAAATAATTGTAAATTTTGGATTGACTAGATCCTTTACCTCTCCAAACTACAAAATTTTTTACTCTTTTTGTGCCTATAGCTGTAAGAACTTCTTGTGAGGATCCTCTATGATATTCCTTATCACACAAGTGAGGTCAACTTATGGGTCATATGCACTGGAGGTTGCATTGATTTAAGACTCAATAGAGTCCATCTCATTTCTTATACTTAGTGTGGATCTGGGCCACTTTATACCATACTTTAATAATGCCTTAGCCTCACCCACACATTCTTTTGCATCCTTCAACAATTCTAAAAATTTCTTATATGTAATAACACTTTTCTTTGTAATCTCCAACATCCTTTTGTCAATTATCCTTTTCTCAACCTCTTTCTTTGACTCCCATATAGTGATTATGTCATTATAATTCAAAGGATATGAACTGCAAAGGGCTACAAACATCACCCAGGACATAGTAGAAGGGAAATAGTAAAATCTTCAGCACCAACTTTTGATGGGTCAGACAAGATCTCAGTCAAAGCATGGTTATTCGAGATGCAAAACTGTTACTATTCTAGTTCCATGGAGGATAAAGTTTCCATATAGTATGTGATCTTGCACCTTGAAGGAGTTTCTCATGATTTGTGGTACCAAGGTATGAACACCCAAGATCACATTTAGGTAAATTCATTTGATGAATTTTGTAAAAGGTTGATTGATAGATTTGAAGAAAAAAGGTTGAAAGATGATTAAAAACTTGAGACAATGATAGAAATAATTGAGACACAAATTCAAGATATGGAGGATATGGTGGTGATGCAACATAAAGAAAAATCAGATTTGCAAAAAGAAGAGAGAGTTCAACCAGATGCACTCCATGCCATAGTGGTTGAAGGTAACAATTGTTTAATTAAAGAAAATATTTCAGTGCTTTCTAGTGAGCATCCATTTCAGGAAAATGTAAGTATGGAAAAGGAGCTAGTGCTAAGTGAGGATGGTCAATATGATAGCTCTATTGTTGGAAATGATTTCATGATGGATTGTATAGCTCAACCGTATCCTACTGATGATCTTCATTATGAGAGTGACGGTTTTACTATGAATTTCTTGAAAACTCTTAAATCAGCAAAGGAATATTTTAGTTTTGGAAAGTTGGGACATGACTCTCTCAAAAAGGAAAGAACATGTGAGAAGCACAATGAATATTTTTTCCTTGATTGCAAGAATAAGTCCTATTTTACTTGGGAACCGGGTGTTCCAACACCTAAGAATGTTGAGGGTTTATTTTGGAATGAATATCCCTTTCATTTTTATGTTGTTATAGTTTCATCTTAGGAGTTATGCGAGGAGGATAACATTGAGGAAGCTAAGGTTGAAAGGTATGGTGATGATGTTGAATACAAATCAGATTTTTTAATGTTTAGTTTTGATTCTAAACCAAAATATAGCAGCCTTGTTATTGATCAAAGACACATAAGCCTTGGTTGTGAGCACAAACATAGTAGCCTTGTTTTCCATAAAATGGGTAGAGGATAAGTTCATGAGGATTGGAACAACCATGGTGTTACTAATGTCAAAGCAGTGCAGCAAAGGAATGATGGAGAATGAAATTTCAATTTGATACAACCACTAAGGAGATTAAAAATCTCAATACCAAAATAGTGGGTATGTAATGCATTCTAATCTTCAAGTATTCAAATAATTATGTGTGTTCAATGGTTGCATTCCATGTGTGACTTTGTACATAGTAATCATTTTAGAATAATAAATAACACATGTGAAGGGAAAAATATGGTTTTGGAAGGAGTATCTAAGGAAACAATGGAATTATACACATATCTAAAGACTTCTTGCAAGAGACAAGTTTCATGGATAATAAGATTTTTCATTATGGAGGATATGCATGCTATCACATTTTATGGTAAGGATTATAGTCTTTATTTTTATTTTCAAGAGTTTTCAAATCAGCATAGCATATTTCTCAGTAACATGTTCTCAAGAATACTATTAGATAGAGGAATCCAACATGTCATAGAGTTGGAAACTATGTGAAAGAATGATATCACATATATTGACCAAGACATTGGCATTCAGGGCTTTCAAGAGAATGCAACAAAAGAATCTCTAGAAGGGATTGAAAAGGTAAACAACTCATGTCATGTACTTTTCATTTCAGATCCATCTGTTGAAGTATATGATTTTTTAGGAGATGAAATTTGTGCTTCCTTAATAGAAATGTTGGGCTCCATTCAATTTGAGAGCATGTGGTTGACATCTGCTACACTATGTGTTTATGAGGAGGAGTTACAAGATGTCTCCATTAAGGGGTATTCACATGAGAAGGTACAATAGTGGAAGAATCTCAAGGGAAGTGGTAATTATTTCAATATAATGTATCTCATTTTTCCATGTTTAATACTTTCAATTCGAATAAAGAAAGAAGCTACAACATTAATGGGTAGAACACAAGAAACTTGGGTTAAGTTTGTGAAGGTAACCATATCATGCTATGTACTTTCAGTTTCAGATTTATTACCATAATTTTCTATGGGATTTGATGTTGTAGGAAATGGAGTTTTTATGGTTATAATGAAAAGGATAAGCTTCATGAAATTTGAAAGCATGAAGATCAAAGATTCAAAAAATGGTTCCAAATTCTTCTCAAAACCACTTAGTTTGTTGAAGAAAATATTTTATGGGTTGTTGATTTTGAAGAATTTCAGAGGTGTGTGGATGTTGGTGAATATATTTTCAAACCTCACATGGCTTCCCACTAATTCAACATTAGACATACTAATGAATATTACTCAGGTTTGTCATTTTGGTAGTTGTTACATGAGATGTTGCTGATTTTGGTAAATTCAGTTATGAACAACTATAGATTGGTGTGTTTGCGGGAAGAATACTTTCTTGATGATGTTAGAAGAAGGTATAAAATATTAGAGATCACTAATCCACCCATCATAACACTTATTTGGAGAAGATATAGGGAAGTTGTTCCTATAGTGAAGTATGTGTGTGTTGTTTGCAGGTATCCAATGAAGTTGTGTGAGGATTTGTGGGTTTTGTGTATTAGGGAGTGTACTACTGTTGTAGATAAATTTAATGCTCTTTTAGATCATTTATTATTATTATTTCCTCAATTCATATTAGCTTCAAAATTTGTGGCTTTAGTTTTTCAGTTTGGAGCTGAACAATGTTGGCAATATTGTGTGATTTTGAGATTATATGAGTATTTGATGGGATTGATATGTATTAGGGATTATAACATGTTGTTTGATTGGGTGTACCTAAAAGTGTATGGAATTTTTTGGAAAACATTCAGAGAGATCTATTTCACATAATTGGGATGATAATTTTGTGCTTGTAGATAGACTTGGGAAGAACAACTTCTATTTGGATGGATTGTTGTTTGCAAATTCACACTTGGGAGAATGGTGATGTCGATGTTGCTATTGTATGATGATATTTTACAATCCTATACTATAATTTATCTACCTTAGATCATTCCATGAAGCTAAAATTAATATCTCTCAAGTTGAGGTAAAGTATGGGCTTTTTGCTACACATTCTTGCACTAAATATTTCAGTATTATAGAGGTAAGAGAAGTGTCTATTTCCAAATTTCATTTTTTCTATATTGGTGAGTACATTAAATCATATATCAGACCTACAGGTAGAACAAATCATATTTGTATCATTGGAGAAGATTCATAAGTTATAGGTTTGACTCCTCACATGCTAGTGCATTTGGGAAGTTTACTAAAATTTCCTGGGAAGATGTGTTTCAGTTGAAGTATGAGAATAAATGCATCCATTATTTACACATCCAAGAGATCAAATTGCATTTTTTTTTTTGTTGGATTCATATAAATGGAAGAAAGGAGTTTGAGTCCTCATTTTGGCACAATATTCTTTGGCAATGATTACAACTCTTCACAGGTACGAGAAAAGGGCTTCATATACAATTTGGCATGATATATCATTTTGTTACAAGGTTTCTCGAGCATTATGTTTATAATTTATTAGGGGAAAGAAATTTTTGGGAGGGAGGACTTGTAATGTTCCCTTTTCTAAAAATAACATTTACTATTTTTAATAAACTCAATTTTCAAAATTGCCAATCAGGGGTAGTAGATAAATCGGGTAAATTGGATTTTCAAGATAAAATTATAAAATCAATTTTTGGAGACAAAATAATAAACATTTTTAATTTAGTATTAAGGGTCCAATTTGGTCATTGTAATTTTGGAGGAGCAATTTTGGAGCAATTTTGGCATTTAGTGGCTTATGACAAGCTGGGACAAGTGGCAACTTGTATAGGAGTGGAAGAAATCAATGGACACTTGGAACCGAAGGTTACATTCACTACATGTAAAGGGGAATCTCTTATTGGTCGTGAATTTTGGGTCCCCAACTCGGAAATTGAATATTTTTTGATAAAACATGAATTTGGGATTCATTTTGGATCATTCTTGTTGCAAATTTTGGCTAAGTGTTTCCTCTTCTTCAAAGGATGGTAAACCGATGAAGAAAGGATCTCCAAGGCTAATAAAATAGGTATATTGAGGCTCAAATAAAGTGGTTCTGAGGGTCTTCAGGTGCAATTTAATCTAGATATTTTCATTGTGTTGAATGCTCATCAGTTTGGTAAATTGTCTTAGTTTATTTGCAGGAGTTTGGTATAGTTTGGAGTGCATAGTGTGGATTTTTTAGTTTCAGATGGTATTTCTGTTGTGAGAAACATATTTTGATGATGTTTTAGTATTCATTTATGTACTTTTCTATTTTTAACATTTTACGAAAAATTGGGGTGAGTTTGTGTGGTGTTTGCACTAGTTTGGAAGTGAGTTTGGGCTACCAGTTGGGCATTTCTTTGGGTATTTTGCTGCATCTGTAGCTTGCTGTTATTAGTTATTTTATGAAATAAACCTAATGTAATTTTCATGTTATTATCATTCATACATCGTCCAATATCATTTGCACACTTTATTGATATATATTTGAATATTTTGGTGAAGGGTTTATCCTCCCTGATTTACATCCATTTTTAGTTTGATAGAAATCAAGGTGTCCAAGCTTCCATATTTTTTGTTGCTATTCATTCCTATTATATTATGTATTTAACAGAAAAAATGGTGTAATTCCATGTGGATATCTTTAGTAAAATTTTTTACTTCAATTGCATATTACCCGATTTCCATTTGGTGTAATTTTGTGCTAATTTCGGTACACCCAATTTTCTCTAATTTGAGTTTAATTAAAAAAGAGATTTTCAGATTTGAATTAAAATTTATTTGAGTGAAATTACAGTGGTAGCCTAGGAGCTATCTTCATAGGTTTTATCAAGCAATTGAAATTACCCTTATATCTATGTTGTATGCATTTGGTAAGGTAAATCCTCCCATAGATTGAATCATAACAACTATGTTGCTATTAAGAGCCTTTAAGAAATAAAGGAAATCAAATTTAGGAGAAGGCTTCACCAGGATAGGGATTCTATTCCAAGTCTTCTAGAATCTATAGTTGAAGTCACTCATGACCTCATGAGGTGCTCTTTGTTGTTAGTTGTTCTACTAGGGACAAATGGTCACTTTTATCTTCAAAATGCTTGCATAATTTTTCACCTAACTTATCCCAATTGTGAATAGAGTTGGGTGGAAAACCTCTATACCACTACAATGCTTTACCCTTAAGGGAAGTGGCAAGCAGCCTAATAGCCACATTTTATTTTGTTACATCATGCACTGAGCATACATTTGCCACATCTATGGTGTGTTCTTCTAGAGTTTTAGATGTTTCACTAATGAAATAAGGCATAATTTTGAGGGTATTGACTAGTATATCATCCTTTTGGGCTAAAATTAAAGGCTAAAGACACAAAGGGTTGATTTTTGGGTAAGTTCATATGGAATAAATTCCTATTTGTATGAGTAGTAGGTATTCTAGTATGGGGAAATCTACCCACAAGTGGCATAAATTGAGCTCTAAGAGATGGATTTGAGCTTCTATTTCTCCTAATGGGTGAAAAAGACTATCTATTTCTTCTTCTTCTAGAAGAAAAATATGGTAAAGATGTGTCATCCTCGAATTCAATTACGCTCAATTCATGGGATAACCCATATGAAACTTGTTTTTTTCATCGCCTATGACTTCTAAGTACGCAAAATAAGACAAATCTTACTTGCCCTCATGCATGGTCCCAAGCCTTGAAAATTCATTTTGAGTGATCACCTCTTTTTTCCTTTCAAAATTTGCATGAAGAAAAACGTTTTAGTTTTAGTTTTCAATGTTAGTCATTTTCTTGGATGTGTAGGAGCATTGAAATTCAGCGCCCTTGCACACTTGATGCAAAAATATAACATGTTGGGAAATTTAATTTCAACACCCCTGCATTTATTTCCATTGTTAAAACTAAACTTGCATAAGCATTAATTTTTTTAGCCTCTGCATCTTAAGTTCACATGAGTGTAATAAATGCAAGTTTAAATGTTTTTTACTTAGTTTTAATTCATTTTTAACCTCTTTTAATTTCATTTTTATCTGTTTCTCTCACCTACTCTCATTGTGTGTACTCTCATTTGAATTTCTTGTGGCAATCATGTAGATTTGGGCGAATTTCTAGGGTTTTCATCATCGTTATTCTTCATTTTTTGAGTAATGTATAGTTTGGCCATTTTCTTTGTTAGTTCACTACTTTGTATAAAAGTTTCACTCATTTAGGATTTATGATATTTTGTGTTTTAGTATATGTATTTTGCATTCAATTATATATATTTTTATGTCTTTTTTGGGCTGATTTTGTATTTGGGTTTTTGTTAGGTTTCTAATGGTTTGTTTTGGGGTTTTTAGCATGACCCTTTTTTGTGCCTTGTCCACCATGTTGCGTTCTTTTAAAATATTTTTCCTATGATCATTTTTGTAATGCCCTAGTGGGTTTTTGTTCACAATATTGCATCATTTGATAAATGCATCCAAAAACCTAGGTTGTATCAAATTTTTGGCTTTTCCATGCTTACACAATGATTTTGTGCATCACAGGTTTTAAACCTCGTATTACATAGAATTGCATGAAACCAAACATTTAACCTACCTTGCATGTTAAAACTTGGTGGAATGTTCTACTTATATAACCCCTTTTTTATTACATGTACCAACAAATAAATTTTTCGCAGTTACATGAAGTATGTAACTCCAATGTTAAGGTTTACATGTAATGGTGGAGAATTACTCCGTTGGTACATGTAAAGTCAGCATACCATGTAGGTTGGGGTTTAAACCCCAACTGAAATGGTACTCTACCATCCTACCCTATGTGTAAAGGCGGTAAAATTTACTGGCTTTACATCATACCCTAAAGACAAGTGTTAGAGCAGTAATTTTTTCCACTTGACACTTAGTCAAATACCACCACATGTAGGCCAGAAAAAAATTGTTGACCCTTCACTTACTACATTTTGCCCCATGTAGGGGCAGAGAATTTCTCCACCCTTACATCATTTTGTCCTACCAATTTGTAGTAGCACTAAAATTTAGTGCAACTACACTAAAAAATAAAAAGACTTGTAAAGGCTCTTAATTTCACCTCCATTACACCCAAATCAACAAAGCACATGCAAAAGCATTAAATTTCAGTGCTATAATTTTTCATGCTAATGCTCATAATTTTTCCACCTTTTCATTCAAGTTTCCAGTTCACTTGCACCTACTCAGCTTTTTAGCACCATTGTGCCTGAACACTTCAAGCCAATGTAGTAGCTCAAAATTTTCCCACTAGCGCATTTTACCCTATTTTTCTCTAACAATGGGAAATTTTACCTTCTTGTTGTAGTTTCACTCTAAAAAAAAGAAACTCCATCAATTTATTATCCTTTTCCAAGCAAAGCTAAATCCATGAAGTATAAGTATCAGGGGGTTTTCATGGTGACCTCGACGTCTTCCAACATCAATGAAATTAAGGATATTGAGATAGGACATGTGGATATGTCCAAGTTTGTGGAGAAAAGAAAGAAGAAACCTTTGACCAAAGGGATGAGATACATAGTTGAAAGTAACATTAAATTAGTGGTCTCCTTCCCAGTTTCCACACATACAATCTTGAGTTTGTACTTGCAGTGGTTGCACACTATAACAAAGATGATAGAAGTGTTAGAGATGTTGATGGGAGTGTGGTGATCAGGCTTGATGCATAGTTCTTTGATCTAATCTTTCAATGTCCAAGCACTGAAAAATATTTAAATCTCACAATTGAGAAGGCTCAGGCACATTATGACCAAGATCCAGATAATTGTAAGAAGACAATCAACACAAGATGGTTGAAGAGTCCATGGCCAAGCATTTAAAGATAGCCAAAAAGTTTTCCTAGGAGTGATTTTGTTGAGGAAATTAATAATTTAATTACCTTTCTCAGAAGGGTTAAAGGTTTTCCCAATTCCTCTAATTTTTAGGATTGAATGTTTTATATATTCATGTCATCAAAAAGAGGAAGCACCAATTTTTTGGAGGGAAATAGATCAGTGATGCTATCCATGAGCAACTGGTAAAAGTCCCTACAACTTTTAAAATTTTATATGACTTCATATCTGGTATATGTTGTTGCATCCATGAGGAGCTTTCTAGGGCTAACATCTAAAAGTGATAGAAGGCATGTTTCAGTATATTAGTACTACCCTTAGTTGACCCTAAACAAAAGTATTCATCATTTATAAGGGTCAATGATGCCTTCTTTTCAACTTTTCTATTTTTTTTGAAAAGGAATTGGAGAAAAAAAGGGTTTCAGATGAAGCTTGGGTTGTATTCAATAGATATGGTTGCTTGTATTTGCAATTTCCCACATTCACTTACTTGAGAGTTGGTTGTTTTATGGGATATCCTTACATGCTCCTAAGGTACCCCAATGACAAGACTATTCTTATGAAGCTTTGTAGGAAAATAATATTTGTTCACAGTAAGTAGATGGAATCTCATAAGCTAGGTTTTAATTTTCCTCTCTCTATTGGTAGTTATTAAATTCTTATTTCTCTAAAAGAAAAGGCCATAGAATCAGAAATACAATGGGTCACCATGAAGACCTACAAAATGAGGCCCAAATTTGATTATAGGGGAATGAAAGATAAAATCAAGAAATTCTACACCCATGTGCATATATTTGAGGATGTATGGGCTGATTGTACGATGAAAGAGGAAATAAGAAAAATAGATTGTTGTCGGTTGATCCTAGAGCAGATTGAGAATCATGATCTTGCAGATATTCCAAAGGATATGGAAGATGAAGAAGACATCCTAGACCTAACCTATGAGAGGAATAAGGTTGCAAGAACTCCTCTATCTTTAATCAAGTGGTCTAAGAAGGAGGTCACATCAATAAGGGAAATATTTCAACCTATCCTTACAAATAAAAATGTTTGGCTACAAGAAAAGGGGATACCATTAAAAAAATTCAATACTAGATTAGAGGAGGAAGAACCTTAGGGACATACAGGTAGGAAAGCTGAGATAAGGTAAAAGAACAAGGGAGATGTGCCTATTTCAAGCAAAGATCCTATACCAAAGATTAAGTTTGTTGTGAAAGGGAGTAAAATTCAAATTATTGAAGGGCCACCCAACATCACAGGGGAGGAGTTAGCTCAACATGAAGAACAAGAATATGAGGAAGTGCAAGAGTCTCCATAGGAGAAAATTCCATAAGATGCTCTTATTACCTCTTCTCCAATTTTGCTACCGTTTCTACCCCTACTCCTCTCGCTACTTCTGACAATCAACCTTTGTCACCTATCACCATTACTCCTGATGTTGTTGATTTTTTTTTTTTCCATCAGCCTTTATTGTTTTTGATGTTACTATTTCTATTACACCTTTGGTTTCTATTCTTTCCATTCATTCATCCCCAACATTTGGATCCATTTTTTTATAGCCCTAGGAATGAATTTGGGGATGTTTTTGGTTCCCATTTTGGTATTTTGAGTTTTTCTTCTCCTTCCTTTGATGTCACTTCTTAATCAGAGTTAGATAAGTTCATTGTTGAATCTATACAAAATGCAACAAGTGTGGAGACTCCAGAAGCTATTTTGACTAACACCCCACCACTTGTTACCACAACTTTTGTGATTGCATCTCCAGCTTCCCAAACCATGATTGTGTAAGAGAGGGGGATCGACCACATCAAGGCCCCAAGTCATGGAGAGCCAAGAGCAGAAGGCTTCCCTAAATTACCTCACTCTAAAGGAATGTTTTGAATGAGGGACAATAATGATGAGGACTATAAGGTTTGCAACCACTCTTCAGACCCAAAATCTAAACTGGGGCTAGGCAAGCCAATTTTTGGTTTTAACACTCTACCTTAGGTAGCTATCTACCCGAGGACGGAAGTGCAGTTTTGAGATGACAACGCGACGCATTGGCATCCGTATGACCAGAGGACCAAAAACATAGTATGAATCACCAAAAAACAAGCTAATGGCCTAGCTAGTCACTTCTAAAGGAACAAAATAGAAATAGGAAATAGGAAAGATACAAATGAATATGATAAAGTAAATATATGAAGGCTAAGGTGACAAAGATAATCTCACAAAGATACTTGTTTTCTAGATAGCTACAAATGCACGTCACCTACACACAAGAAAGAGGGGAAATTGTTGGTGGGATGTGTAGGGGTCTACCTCGGTCAGACCCCCATTTCGATGTTTCCACCTCCACAGACAACCAAGATATCAATGATAGAGAAATGTATGATAAAGAATTAAAGAAAGAAAGTACATGAATAACACTACAAAATAGTATAAAGCTACTCAACCAAATGGTAAAGGAGAGAAGCGAAATGTTACCACCTCCACCAAGAGCTCACTAGCCAATGATGGAGAAAGAAGGCTTGAACAATCACCACAACCTCAACTATGATGAAGGGAGGTGTTACAAAACCTCAAGCCTAGGCTGCAATGGTTTGTTCCCCACTTGCTTTACGAAGTTGATGGAGTGTTGTTGTTGCTGCTATGAAGTGCCAAAGTGCTGCTTGAAGTGATGGAAGTGAAGATATTGCAAGAAGTGATACCAAAGAGATGAAGTGAATGCTTGGAGATTACCAAAAGGGATTGAGTTGCGTGAAGAATGAATCTTTTTGAAGGTGAGGTGAGGAGAACAAGGAATTTTTGGGTCGCTTAGTCAAAGAGGGACATTACAAATCATTCCCAATAGGAAGTGTAACACCTCTGCCAACTCCAAATGAATGAATCCATCAGGGGTGTAAGTGTGTCGTGCACATCTCTAAAAAATATTCTTCTACCGGTGCAAAAGACGAATCCCAAGTGAAATGAAGGCAGCTTGCTAATGTGGAATTTTTCCTTCGTATTTGGTTTTCTAAGGTGAGGAAGTGTAAAAGTGGAATTTACGTAAGGGGTGTAAATTCACACCTATACATTTTTCCCCCACTTTAGAAAGCATGAATACAGATGAGTGCTTTAGTAAAGTAGATCAGAAAGGTAGTAGAGTTAGAAAGGTATACTTGAACCATCGAGGAAGCAGACCGCGATATGGCGAACTCGACAATGCATGAAAAGTAAAGGACTTCATAGCCCCGCATAACTATGAATTTGTAGAATGAAAGCGACTTACGGCCCGCAAACCTGCAAGGAGGCGACCCCCAATATCTCTCACATGAAGGAATCCCCAAGAATTAAGCATCTCACTGACCCATACCTGCAAGGAAGGTGTCCTCCAAGATCTCTCACATGAAGGAAACCTAGAAAAAGTACCTTAGAGACTTGCATACCTGCAAGGAAGGTGTCCTCCAAGATCTCTGACATGAAGGAAACCAAGAAAGTGCCTTATAGACCCACAAACCTACAAGGCAAGTGTCCTCCAAGATCTCTCACATGAAGGAAAACCAAAGAAAGCACCCTACAGACTCGCAAACCTTCAAGGAAAGTGTCCTCCAAGATCTCTCACATGAAGGAAATTGAAAGAAAGCACCCTATAGACCCATAGACTTGCAAGGGAGCAACCCCAAAGATCTCTCACATGGAGGAAGCTTAGAAGAAGCACCCTATAGACCCACAGACCTGCAAGGAAGGTATCCCCCAAGATCTCTCACATGGAGGAAACCCAAGGAAAGTGTCCTATAGACTAGCAGACCTGTAGGGGAGTGACCCCCAAGATCTCTCACATGGAGGAAGGTCAAAAGAAGCACCCTATAGACCCATAGACCTATAGGTAGGTATCCCCCAAGATCTCTCACATAGAGGAAACCCAAGGAAGGGGACTCCACAGAGTTGGAAAGTGGCTTCACAAGCGCACCTACAAAGTGACATGTTCACCCACAGATAGAACATGTTCGAAAGCAACCACACAGGCACATAAGTAGACAATCACGTAGACTGTCGATAGATTTCAAAGGGGTCCCTTGGGAACCTGGAATAAAAAAAGGGGTCCACTCAAGGGACGAGTTGTTTGAAAGTAAAAAAAGGAAATTTTTTCTCAAATCGATCTGTCATCAAGGAATCCTTTCAAAAGATGTTCACTTCATCAAGGAATTCAAAAGGAAGAAAATGCCCCCTCGTGAGGGGAAGATTAGAGATGCTCCCACCTCAGAGGAAGGTTCTATAGTTATTTATTTATGAACCCATGATGAAGGAAACATGTTCCATTAGGGTTTCAAGTAGAGAATGTGATTCTTTGAAAAGAAGTTTGTGAAGATTCTTGAGAAAAGATTTGTTGGCAACGAATGTGTTTTTCTGAAAAATTGAAGTATCATAGAAGTGGCGTTTTCATACATGAGAGGGAAAACTCAAGCAAAGAAGAGAGAAAGATAAGAAAAGATCAAAAAATAGATAAACACAAAGGGAATAGGGGTGATCTTACATTTCAGGGTCATAACTTCTCATAAATATATGTAAGTATAGTGTCAGTATGTCAATGAACTGTCATCAACCCCCTACTATATTAGACCATGTGAAGAATGCATGAGAAGACAAAGTAAAAATAAAAAATTGGGTCAATATGGAAGGGAAGTGTAAATTCCCTTAATGCTTTGCATCATCCCCAATTTACAGAAATTCAAACACGAACATGGAAGAACGACAAAATAGATAGAAGAAGGTTTACGACACAAAAATCACTCTTGTATCCAAGCACCAACAAGGGTGAAAGGGGTCATCCAAGAACACATAGCACGATCACAGGGGAACTCATCACAATACACACACTCATCTAATCCTAAAGATAAAGAAGGGGCCTCCCTCTAACACTGATTGACTAAGAGGTCACCCTCTTCCCACTCTAGATCATCATAGAGGGAGGGAGGATGAGCCTATAGTGGTGGAATGTTAAGGGGATGTGCATCCGACCCTCTCACAAAAAGGGCTAAGGAAGAAGGCCCTGGTAGGTCTCCTTCACTCGAATTTTGTGGAGCTATCACTACAACAAATCCCTATGATTAGCTCCCTTTTTTGGCCTATTTTTTTCTTCCACCCACTATTTTAATGTATTTTTCTCCATTTTTTTGAAAAAGTTAGTGTTATTTATTGGGATGGCACTAATTTTGGTGTTTTCTGCATCGATGAAAACAAGTAGGCGCTAAATTAGGTACAAATTAGTGCATAAATTAGTGCCCAAATTAGCGCTTAAATTAGCATCTACTTTAGCACCTAATTTAATGCCTAATTTAGTGCCTACTTTAGAGCATGCTTTAGCACTTAATTTAGTGCCTAATTAACGTCTAATTGAATGCCTAATTGTTTTGATCTAGAAAATATTAAGGGTTAAGGGATTAGGGGTGTTAGAACAAAAAATCCTTCCCCAATATTCACTAGCCTTCAATTGCTTGCCTACATTCCACTTGCATCAAAAGATCCCTCAACCCTCAACCCTAATCACTAATCCCTCAACCCTCAACCTTAAACCCTAAACCCTCAACCCCAATCCTTCAACCATATACCCTCAAACCTATACCCTAAACACTCTACCCTCAACCCTTTACCATCAACCCTAAAACCTTAAACCCTAAACCCTAAACCCTTAAACCTTCTACCCTCTACCCTCAACCCTAATCCCTCAACCCAATACCCTAAACCATCAACCCTATAGGTCCTCAACTCTATACCCTAAATTTTGAACCCTCTATGCTATACATTGGATTCTCAACCCTCATATATCTTTGTCCCTCCCTCCTCTTCCTTCCTTCTCTCTATCTCACTTATCCCTCCCTCTCTACCCTAATCCCTCAACCCTAAACCATCAACCCTTAAACCCTTAAACACTCAACCTAAACCCTAAGCCCTCAACCCTTATCCCTTAAACCCTAAACCCTTAAACTGGCCTCTACCCTCTACCCTCAAACCTCAACCATTAAACCCTTAAACCCAAGTAAACTCTCTACCCTAATCCCTCAACCCTTAACCCTTAATCCCTCAATCCTTAAACCGTCAACCATCAACCGTCAACCCTCTACCCTCAACCCTCAATCCTCAATCCTTAAACCCTAATCCCTCAACCATGTACCCTCTACCCTATACATTGAACCCTCAACCCTTAAACCCTTAAACCCTCCACCCTCTACCCTATACATTAAACTCTCAACCCTCAATTCTCAACCCTCAACCCTTAATCCCTCAATCCTCAACCCTTAAACCCTAAACCCTCAATCCATATACCCTCTACCCTATACATTAGAACCTTAACCTAATTATTCAACCATATACCCTCAAACCTATACCCTAATCCTTCAACCTAATTTTTTCATTGTATTTAACATGAAATGCAACAATTTGTGTGACAAGATCCATACTGTCACCAACATTCCTTTTGTATATACCCATTTATTCCTCCAGATAATCATAAACAAAGCAAATTTCTCCTTCACCATAGTATTGCAACATCAAAATAAAGGAAACATGAGATAGCGACTTCTAAGTTAATAAATAATCCTTTACCACCATATCGACAAGAGATTATATAGCTTCTGTGGTAAAGTGGTACTCACTGCCACCCTACAGGAAGAATTATAAGGCAATGAAGTAATGTTGTGCCTACTGCCATCCCACATAAGGTGATTCAAAGGAGTGCAGTAAGGTGGTAAACAAGAAGAAGATAAATCATACACCACTATACCACTAGGAGGGTGAGAAACATATGCAGTAGAGTAGTATACACCGCAACACCATAACAAGAAGTCTTGAGCAAGGCGGTAGAGCGGTAAGCATTGGAAGAAAAGTGGACACTGCAGTACCACGTGAGGTAGATAATATGGCTGCGGTAAAGTGGTATACACCACAACCCCATAGTAAGAGGTCTTAAGAAAGGTGGTAGTGTGGTAAATGATAGAGGGGAAGGGAAAAACACCACCATACCACAAATGGGTATAATAACAGATGGTGGTACTATGTTAATCATTAAAAATTACAATAATAAATGAAAAAAATCATGTCAACCACCCTGACACACAAATCCAACAATGTAAAAATTAAATGCAAGGATATGAGCTTGTTATGAAATTATTTTTTGAAGAGTTGGCATTAAAACTAATATGATTGAATACCGCATCATCCAAACACAAGTGAGTTTTCCCAATATTGCACTCAACTGCAGTGCACTAGCATGGAAGGAGATAATGATACAAGAAGAAGTCCTGCAAGTGTCAAATACTCAGATAAGTGCACGAAAAATCTCTGAAAGAGATTTGTTAAGTGAAGAAGGAACAAATATTCCCCCCCCACCCGACCCGTCCTATTATTATTGTTTCGAGTTCGCGAAGATATATAGCGAAGGAAGGTATTCTAGGGAATTCTTTGGAAGGGGCCCCTTACTATCCCTACCCCTGGGGCATAGCTAGGTAGGTGGGATGCATTCCTACTAAGCCTGGCATGCTCTTAAGTTAGGTTAAGTAATGGCTAGGTAGGCTAGGCCTGGCATGAGGAAGGTGGTTGCCCTGGTATGCAACATAGATAGAAGGGTAGTTGCTATGCTCTCTAATTCGCCCAGGTAGGCATCCATCATAAGAGAGTCGACTATGTGCGAAGGTCTACCCCACCCATCTTGGTTGATAGTGCGAAGGTCTGCCCAACATAGTAGGTTAGCATGCCCATCCTGGTATGCATAGATAGGTGTGCCCTGGTATGCATAGATAGATAGTGTGAAGGTCTGCCCCACCTGGTTGGTAGTGTGAAGGCCCTGGTATGCCGCCCAGCCTGGTACGCTAGGGTAGGCATCCCTACCCAGGCTAGGTGTTTCTCTAATTCACTAGGGTAGGCATCATAATTATGCCTATAATATACAAAATATTTCAAGGTTTTGTCATCTGAAGCCATAGTAGAGAAAATTGAAACATGTTTCCTAAAAGAAAACAATCAGAAGTAAAAGAAAGTCAGCCTAAAATTAAAGATGAAGAACCTAAAGTAAACAAGAGACCACTCCATCAATCCATATTAGATATATTTCCAAGGTCTACTAAAGAGGGTAATAAGAAGTTTCTTGTGGACACCACACAAAGTTGTAGGGATGCCCTCATTCCCAAATTTGGATGGGACCTATTTTGGTATTTTTATAGTAAGATAATTGAGAAGATTCTAGTGTCAAACCCTTGGATGTTGGTTTTAGTAAGGTTGAATGTCCCAAATGTGTTTGTTGATGTAGAATTTATTAGACTTCTAGCCAAACACTATCAATCAGCTACCAAAATAGTAAGGTTTCCAAATGGCATAGTATTGGTAAAAGTAACCAAAACAACCATCATTGAGTGTTTTGACTTAAACAAGCAGGCTTTGACCAAGATAAACCTACAAAAAAGTGAGGAGGATTATGCTAGGTTAAGAAGGACTCATAGAAGTGATGAGCTACCCCTATATATGAAAGGAGGCATTGGTAACGAAACAATTCGGATCTCTACTACCACTACTGAACCATTTACTATGACAAATTTTTAGTATTGCTTTGTGAATACATATTTTTCTCTTTTCCAAGTGTTGGGGATGGATACTCAAGATAAAATTCCAATAGGCCTAATGATGATGGCCATGAGAATTCAAAACCCTGAAACTAATATTGAATATGACTTTGTTTCATACCTTGAGAAGGCATTAGATGATGAATTATCCCAAGTTATAGAGGATAAAGCATCTATTACATTCAGACACTATTCCCTACTATGTCATTTGATATTGTACCAAAATAGGGACCATTGTACTAAAAGAATGGACTTGGCTAGAGTAGATGAGCAAGGGAATCCCACACCTGTCCATAAATGGTGCTATATTTGGGACAGTCAGTGCAAGAATTCAAACTTTGTTGTATTCTACAAAGACTTTGTACACATAATCCTTAGAGTTCTTGGGTATGTAATACCAATATTTTCAACCAAAATGTTGCAACTATTGAGACCTTTGGCTTTAAGACCAAATCAGGGTCATACACACAATTTTGGAGATTGGTTCTTCCTCCTGGTAGTTACAATAATAGGAGCTTATGGATGCCCTATAGCTCCACACATACTACCAAAATTTGTGCCCCTTAGATTAGAATTTCTTGAATTTATGTGGAAAATGATGTGGATGGAGAAAGATGTAATGGAAAAGCAGAGGAAAGGCACTTTCCTGCCAAACCAAACCAAGTGTGAAGATTGGACTATAGGCTCAGACACACTAGAGGAGTTACAGTATTATTTTAAGACAAGATATGCATTGAATTTTGGAAAAGAAAGAGCCTTTGACCCTAAAAATCATATGAACAACATAAGGGACAATATTCTTTCCAAAATGACAATGGCACACCAAGTGTATTATGAAGAAGATGTCATAAGGAATTGTGTTACTTATAATGATGTGTTCAATAGAAGGAAAAAATGGGAATATATGAAGAAGCTTGAAGAAAGGAATTAACAAAGGTACAAGGATTTCCTAGGATACTTTGTTCAAGAAAAGGACCCCATCAAGAGGATAGATTTGATAATGGGTAAATTTGAAGACATGTACAGTAAGAGAGAAACATATCTCCAAGAACATGATAGTGGTGCAACTGTAGAGCATACCCCAGGTGAAACCTCTAAACCTCCCATGGAGTAGTTACCTCCCAAAAGATAGATGACAAAAAGCATTGAATAGTTAGTACCTTATGAGGAGAGTGAAGAGATGGGTGATACTAAGGAAGTGACTACAATACTTCAGTCATTGAAAGGTGATATTGAGGTTGATCAACCCATCCATGAGACCAGTTCCCATAAACATGAGGAAAGGATGGGTGATGTAGAAAAAAAGGTACAGAGGTACGTGAAGATGAAAGGGAAATTGCAGCCAAGAGATTCATAGAAGATGATGAATTCATTAAGATTCTTGAGTTTAGAAATTTTTGGATGAAGATGAAGATAAAATAATTTGAAGAGAGGATGGAATTAGCTAAAGCAAGAATTGAAGAATTAGAGAAAAATCAAATGGTAGCACAAACTTTCTAGGAATTAAGAGTTGACAACATTGACATTAGCCCCCAGAAAGCTAGAGAAATGATCTTGAAGAGAAATATGCTCATTTTCCCTAGCTTGGAATTAAAGAAAATGTTTATGCTTGATCAAGTTCGGGCTTAGGAAGATCCAATGCTAGTTGCAGAATTTGACTTCGATGAAGGAGTGAGTGGAACTAGGTATAACCTAAAGATTGAAACCCTAGCCTTATGGATCAAATAAAAAAATACACAGAAGCCAAAATTATTGGATGTAATTCAAGGGATGAAAGGGGTAGTGATGGTAAGGACAATACAAGATTCCAACCCTTTGGAGGTAGCCACAATGACCATGCATTCAACCATGTTCACTCGAGAAATTTTTAAGGGATTAGAAGACAGATTGAAGGGGTATGAAAAGGAACAAAGGTTCCTAAATGATGAAGTTAATAAACTATTCATGGAGAATGCCAAATTGAAAGAAAAATTAAGAGGATTAGGACCCTCACAAAGCAAGGTGATGGTGTTATACAGGCCTCCTATTGCTCTAATGGATATTGTGAAGAAAATTTCTACAGAATAGGTAAAAACTCTAGAAAAGGAAGTGGATGATGTCAAGAAGACCAACAATCAAACCTAGGATGAAGTGAAATGGCAAATATGTGAAGTTATGGAAAAGATTCTTGAGCACAGGATAAAATCAATTATGGATAAAATGGAGAATGTGCATGATAGTTATAAAACACTTCAGTAGGCAATGGATCAAATAAAGACACATATGGTTGTATTAGATCCTTTGTTCAAAAGGTGGCAACCTATTCACCACACTTTGGCTAAGTTATGCAAAGTTCTACAAAGAATTCTTGATGCTCCCATGACATTAAAGCCAACTGAACAAACTATGAAGATGGTTATTGATGAATTTTAGTATATACAAGGGGAAGATAAAAATATTGTAACTTGAATAGATTTATTCCACACCTTGAAACAATGGTATATACCTAAAATCGTGAGAGACAGTGATCAGTTGAAGGACTTGGATAAGTGGAAGAAAGAATTCAGTTAGGCTATTCATAAGTTCATAACTCATATACAGGAGGATGATGATACCAATCTTCATAGGATAAATTAGATCATGGATGGATTGATTGTTCTTGATGTGGGATACCTAAAGTTTTTCAATGATACAAAGGAATTACTATATAGTCGATAAAAAACTCATCTTGTAAACATGCCAAAGATCTAGGAATATAAGTGGCCATTAGATTTTATGGTGTATCAGTCGGAGGAAAAGTATTTGGTTTCAGAAGAATAGGAAACTGAGGCGAAAGCATTTGGACATTCATCATGGAGAGGAATACTTTGCTAGATCAATGATCATGGGTCTTCTATGTTGAATAATGAAACCATATGTCAAAATTTCTTAAGTCTTGTTATTTCCTTAATTATGCTAATTAAATAGTTGTTAGTAAAAGAAGTAGTTATGAAAGGTTTTCTGTTTTTGTAAAAGGCCTGCAGCTTGTTACTTCATATATAAATAGGAAACCAAGGCCTAGTTTTAAATTATCATCATCATATATCATTTCCATCGCCACCGGTAGAAGTAGATAGGTTTCATATTCCACTCATCCACCTTCACATTTTGAAGAATTATGTTATTAATGTATATCAATTGAAGCAATATAATGGAGAACATCTTATTATTAGAGATTCTCCATGACTATGTTATCATTCTGTATTTTTCTTTTATTTTCCATAGTTATTTCTTCTTATATTTGAATGAATATCAGTTATTGAGCCCCGATACTTTGCTTATGTGAATGAATATGCTGATGTATAAGTGTGAATTTGAACCCCATGTGCAAATCCCCTTTTTGCCTTTATCCATCTTAGAAAACCAAGTTCAGAGGCTTAAATCCACCTAATCCCACTGCTTGCATCCCACGTGGCACCTATTTTGAGCATCAATGGAGGCATTTCTATCGGGGATGCCTGCATGATGTGAAGACATCTGTGCGGCATGCTTATGTCCCTCGCAGATTCCTGTAGCTGAACCTACAGAGGTGTTACTCTTCTCATTGGAGGTGAAGATGTAACACTCCCTTCGACCAACTGACTCAAATACAGCCATTTTCTTCCCTCTTCCCTCAAATTCTCTCTTCATTCCTTCATTGCAAGCTTCTACAATCTCTACACATCTTCATAGCTTCAAGCATTCAACTTCACACTCTTTTGCATCCACTCCTAGCTTCAAGCAACATTCTTGCATTCCATAGAAGCCAAAGCAATACTCTGCCACATCGGTACACCAAGTTTGGGACCACACCATTGTAGTAGAGGCTTGACTTCCTCTCATTTTCTCCCCCAAGTAGCCTTGAGTGCTCTTGGTGGAGGTGGTAATATTCCATCTCCTCTCCTCTATCATTTGGTTGAGTTAGCACTTTACTGTTTTGTAGTGCTCTTTTTCTCTTTATTGTATTGTTTCCTTTATCTTGTTTCCTTGGCTATCCATGGAGGTGGGAACACCTAAACGGGGTTCTGACTGAGGCAAACCCCTATATAGCCACCCAACATTCTCCACTCTTTCTATGTGTAGGAGTGTGTGCTTCTCAAAGGATCAGCTAGCGAACAAATTCCTTGGTGAGATCCTCCTTACTCTCTTTACTCTTGCATATTTTCTTTATAACATTAGAGAGTATTTCATTTATTTAATCACATCATTTTGGCCCTTTAGTTAGTCAGCTAGGCCATTAGCTAGTTTTGTTGGTTTGACCTTGTCTTCGCTGTTGTCTGGCCATACAGACACCAACGCACTTTTGAGACACCAACACACCGCACTGATGTCCAGAGACCGTGCTTTCATCCTCGGGTAGAGAGCTTCTCGAGGCATAGTGTTAGACCTAAAAACTGGCTCACCTAGCCCCTTCCTATGTTTCAGGTCTGTAGAGTAACTAAGAGGATTCACGGTCCTCATTACTCTCATCCCACATTTCCTTACATTACATTTAGCTAATTTAAGTTAGGGTAGCCTCTCAAGTCTTGGCCCTCCATGACCTGGGGTCTTGCACATGGTGGTCCCCCTCTCTTACATTTTTGGTGAACCTGACGTGAACCATTTTGGTTCCATTCTTGTGATCCTGATAGTTCCTTTCCTCGTACTCTAGGAGTGTTATAGGTGAGAGTGTTGTGAGGTTGTCACCTTACAACCCAACCTACGACCCCTAGTTGCTGTAGTTGGAAGGTTCCAAAGGTATTGCATGATGAAACCTTAATTGGGTCACTGTCTTATCTATCAACCTTTAGGGACTCTGTGAAAGCATTGTCTAGTGTTCGTAATGGCCTCCTTCCTGCATCAACCTATCCCCTCTGCGCAACCTGTGGATAGTGGTACCAGTATAACTTTCACTTCACAGGACTTGCTGATGGGTTTTAACAAGGAAGGTCATCTCCTCTTTACATTCCTGCACGGATCAATGGAAATATTGTAGCGGGTGTTCTCATTGATTGGATGTCACAAGTGAACATAATAACAGAGGAGATTATGCTGATAAAATTATTACACAAGGATGGGTAAGATGCTCCTGTGAGTACCATCTGCATACATGATAGGCTTTATGTGCCCTCTTTGGGTAGTATTGTTCTATCAATCTTAGTTGGACCTAATTCTATGAAACTCCTGTTTGATACCATCCCTGGGTCTTAGCTCTTTAGGGTGAAATTGGGTATCCCTTGGTTGGTGGCGATGAACATAGTACCCTCTATCATGCATAAATGTCTAAAATTTATCCACGGAGGCTCCATGCATGTAATCTATGACATCAGATATAAACCACTAGTTGTGCATGGTAGGTGCTCCTTGGATCACCCTTGGCCTTCATCCATTGGTCCTCTCCCTCCTAGGATGGACATTTTGCACAAAACATATCAAAACTATAAGAAATGGCATCTAAAGCCAAAATTTAGATACCCTCCCTCGCCTTATGTTGTCTCACATAGGGCTTGCTTAAAAGTTGACAGCGATGTCGCTAAGGCATGAAAGAAGGAAGAAGAGAAGTGGTCTCATGATCCTCCTTATTCCTCTTCAACTGGTTAGTCAAGTGCTTTTTCTCACTATGCTGAGGTACCATTGGGTCTTGCTCCTCTTCTATAGGAGAACCCTATGGTGCCTTCTTGGCGAAAACATAAACGTCCTGCTTTAGAACTTCTTGTTCTGCCGATGGATCCTAGACTCATTTAGTACAACAAGAAGAAGGTCTCCTGAGGAGAGTCCTCTTTTTCTTAACCTCTGTGGCCTCCTACTACTCCTTGTCCTAAGGTAGTGAGTGAAAAGAGGCCCGTTGTAGAGACTCTTGAGCCAACCCCTCCTATCGCTCCTCATCCTATTCCCCCTGCTCCTGTGTAGGAACCTATCCCTCCACTAGAGAAAGTCATAGTGGATGTTCCCATGGTTGAGCAGGTGCCTTTTGTCCCTTTGCAAACTCTGGCCTCTAACTCCAAGAGCCGTAGAAATTGCATTGTGTGTGAACGCAAGCACTAGTGAAAGGCCCAGTTGGCTGAACAAGCCGCCTCACAAAGGAAGGTGGAAGAAATGATCACCCCTACTTTAGGGCCTCCTGTAATGTATTCTTCCTCACTTCCTTATGCTTCTATCCAATTTGGTCTCATACTACTTCTAGCTTTTGTTGCGAGTATGAATGCACCTAATACTAAATGAGTATAGGTGTTTATCACTCCTTCGGTGGAGCCACCTTTGCTGATGTCTATTTTGGATATCCAGCCTTTCTCGAATCTCATGGATATGATTAATACTTTGGTTGTATCTGTTGTGCTTCTTTCCTCCTCTTCCTCTGCACCTCTGGCCTCATCCATGGGGAGTTCATCTCCTCCAAAAAATAGGAGGTGGAGGATGGTCCCTCCAGCAATGAAGGATGTAGGAGGACCCCACCACATGATAGCCTCATGCTAACTTGTTCTATCCTAGTAATAGAACTAGTCCCTGCTTCCCCTAAGTTTGTCACCACTCCTAAGTCATTCGGTGAGGGTAGCGGTGAACCTCAGGCCCAACTTGTCCCACCCACCAAAGTTAGACACCGTGCTCCTATGGGGTGCATGTTTAATTCCATGGATGAAGTCCCCACCTTGTCAGCGATCTTTTCAAAATCGTTGACCTTAGCTCAACAAGAGCTTGGCAAAGAGGACCTTGAAGGGCCCTCTTCCTTAGCTGTTGTTGTGGGAGGGTTGAACACTCCTCCTCTTAACATCCCATCATCGTAGGCTCTTCCTACTTCCCCTTATGAGGATTTAGATTGGGAAGCAAATGACCTCTTGGTTGATTAATGTTAGGAGGAAGCCCCTTTTCTTGATCTTGTGCGTGTGTGTTTCGTGATGTGTTCCCCCATGCTTATCCTATGTGTTCCTGGATGACCCTCGTTACCCCTATTGGTGCTTGGATACATACATGGTTTTTCTATCATAAACCTTCTTCTATTTGTATCATCATTCTTCCATGTTTGTGCTTGACTTTCGATAAATTGGGGATGATGCAAAGCATTGGGAGCATTTAGGATTCCCTTCCATGTTGACCCGATTTTTTATTTTTATTTTTTCTTCTCCTGCATTATTCACATGGCCTAATATAGTAAGGGATTGATGATAGTTCATTTATATACTATTCTTATACCTATATATATATATTTATGAGCAGTTCTGACTCCGGAATATCAGGCTACCCCTAGGTCCTTTATTTGTGTTTTCCCTCTTTTGCTTTATCTTTTTCTCTTCTTTGCTTGAGTTGTCCCTTTGATGTGTGACAACGGATTTTCTTTAACACTTCAATTTTTAGAAAACACATTCATTGCCAATGAATCTTTTCTTGAAATTCTTCACAAAATTTTCCTTAGAATCGCATTCTCAACTTGGAACCCTAATGAAACATGTTTCCTTCATCACGGGTTCATAAAGAAAGGGCTTGAAGACCTTCCTCCGAAGTGGGAACAACTTTAATTTTCCCCTCGCATCGGGGCATATCCTTCCTTTCAAATTCCTTGATGAATTGAACATATTTTGAAAGGATTCCTTGATGGTGGATCACTCTAAAAAGAAAAATTGCTTTCAAGTTGTGTGTCCCTTGAGTGGAACCCTTTTTCACAACAGGTTCCCAAGGGACCCTTCTTTGAAAGTATTTACTTCAAATGGATTCCTTCACGTCTAGCCTAGGGGCAACCCAACTAGACTTATTCCATTCACCTTTCCACATCTAGCTTGAGGGCAACCTGACTAGACCTATTTTGTATCTTCACGTCTAGCTTGGGGGGCAGCCTGACTAGAAATTACCTTTCAAACAACACGTCCCTTGAGTGGACCCCTCTCCTTTTGAAGGGTTCCCAAGGGAGCCCTTTGAAATACTTACAAATCATTGATGGTCTGCGTGACTGTCTACTTATTTTCCTACACCACTTTTTGACATGATCTATCTGCGGGTAGCTGTGTCGCCGATTCTTAACTCTACAGAGTCTGATTGCTTTGGGTTTCCTTCATGTGAGAGTTCTTGGAGGATACCTTCCTTGCAGGTCTTCAAGTCTATAGGGTGATTTCTCGGTCTCCTCCATGTGAGATATCTTGGAGGACACCTTCCTTATAGGTCTACGGGCCTATAAGGAACTTACTTCATGGGGATTCCTTCATGCGAGAGATCTTTGAGGTTGCCTCCTTGTAGGTTTGCGGGCCTGTAAGATGCTTTATTTTCTCCAACTTCATAGTTCCGAGCATCTATGAAGTCTTGTGCTTTCCCTGCACCTTTAGGTTTTCCATATCACGGTCTGCTTCCTCGACTGTTTAGGTATACATTTATAACTTTACTCTTTCTTGATCTACTTTACCGAGCACTCATCAGTATTCATGCTTGCTAAAGTGGGAGAAAAACGTATAACCGTGAATTTGCACCCCATGTGTAAATCCCCTTTTTTCCTTTATCCACCTTAGAAAACTAAGTTCAGAGGCTTAATTCCACCTAAGCTCACTGCTTGCATCCCACTTGGTGCCTGTTTTGAGCATCAGTGGAGGTGTTTCTTTCGGGGACATCCACACGGTGCACAGACATCCGTGTGATGCACTTATGTACCTCATAGATTCCTACGGTTTAACTTGTAGAGGCGTTACTCTTCTCATTAGAGGTGAAGTTGTAATGCCCCCTTCAGCCGACCGACCTGAATATGGTCATTTTCTTCCCTCTTCCTTCAAATTCTCTCTTCATTCCTTCATTGCAAGCTTCTACAATCTCTACACATCTTCTTCACAGCTTCAAGCATTCAACTTCACACTCTTTTGCATCCACTCCTAGCTTCACACAACATTCTTGCATTCCATAGCAACCAAAGCAACACTCTGCCACATCGGTAGAGCAAGTTTGGGACCACGCCATTGTAGCAGAGGCTTGAGTTCCTCTCATTTTCTCCCCCAAGCAGCCTTGAGTGCTCTTGGTGGAGGTGGTAAGCTTCCCTCTCCTCTCCTCTATCATTTGGTAGAGTTAGCACTTTACTGTTTTGTAGTGCTCTTTTTCTCTTTATTGTATTGTTTCCTTTATCTCATTTCCTTAGCTGTCTATGGAGGTGGGAACACCTAAATGAGGGTTTGACTAAGGAAGACCCCTATACAACCACCCACCATTCTCCTCTCTTTCTATGTGTAGGAGTGCATGCTTCTCAAAGGACTAGTTGGCGAACAAATTCCTTGGTGAGATCCTCCTTACTCTCTTTACTCTTGCATATTTGCTTTATAACATTAGAGAGTATTTCATTTATTTAATCAAATCATTCTGGCCCTTTAGTTAGTTAGTTAGGTCGTTAGCTAGTTTTTTTGGTTTGACCTATTCTTCACTGTTGTTTGGATGTAGGAACGCCAGCACACTTTTGAGATGCTAGTGCGTTGCACTGACATCCAAAGACCGTGCTTTCATCCTCGGGCAAAGAGCATCCTGAGGCATAATGTTGGACCTAAAAACTAGCTCACCTAGCCCCTTCCTATGTTTGGGATTTGTAGAGTAACTGAGAGGCTTCACGGTCCTCATTACTCTCATCTTGCATTTCCTTACATTACACTTAGCTGAGGTAAGTTAGGGAAGCCTCTCGCGTCTTGGCCCTTCGTGACCTGGGGTCTTGCATGCGGTGGTCCCCTTCTCTTACATTTTTGGTGAACCTGACTTGAACCATTTTGGTTCCATTCTTGTGATCCTAATAGTTCCTTTCCTCATACTCTAGGAGTGTTGTAGTTGAGAGTGTTGTTAGGCTATTTCCTTACAACCTAGCCTACGACCCCTAGTTGGTGTATTTTGAAGGTTCCAAAGGTATTGCACAACGAAACCTTAATTGAGTCACCATCTTATCTGTCAACCTTTAGGGACTCTGTGAAAGTGTTGTCTAGTGTGTGTAATGGCCTCCTTCCCACATCAACCTATCCCTTCTACGCAGCCTGTGGATAGTGGTATCAATATAACTTTAACTTCATAGGACCTACCAATGGGTTTTAACAAGGAACCATCTCCTCTTTACATTCCTGCATGGATCAATGGAAACATCATAGAGGGTGTTCTCATTGATCCAACGTCTTAAGTGCACATAATAAAAGATGAGATTATGTTGATAAAATTCTTACACAAGGATGGGTATGATTCTCTTGTGAGTACCATTCAAACATGACGAGCTTTTTGTGCCCCCTTTGGGTAGTATTGTCCTATCGGTCTTAGTTGGGCCTAAGTTCGTGAAACTCCTGTTTGATATCATCCCTAGGTCTGAGCTCTTTAGTGTGAAATTAGGTATCCCTTGGTTGGTGGTGATGAATGCAGTACACTCTCTCATGCATAAATGTCTAAAATTTATCCATGGAGGCTCTGTGCACGTAATCCACAACATTGAATATAGACCCTTGGTCGCGCATGGTAGCTACTCCTTGGATCACCCTTGGCCTGCGTCTATTGGTTCTCTCCTGCCTAGGACAAACCTTTTGCACAAAAAAATTCAGAACTATAAGAAAGGGCATCTAAGGCTGAAAGTTAGATACCCTCCCTTGCCTTATGTCGTCTCGCATAGGGCTTGCTTAAAATCTGACAGCGATGCCGCTAAGGCACGAAAGAAGGAAGAAGAGAAGCGGTCTCACGATCCTCCTTCTTCCTCTTCCATTGGTTAGTCTAGTGCTTCTTCTCACTCTACTAAGGTACCATTGGGTCCTACTCCTTGTCTACAGGAGAACCCTATGGTACCCACTTGGTGAAAGCCTAAGTGTCCTGCTTTCGAACTTCCTGTTTTGCCGAAAAAGCCTAGACCCATTCAGTACAATAGAAAGAAGGTCTCTCAAGGAGATTCCTCTTTGTCTCAACCTCCACAACCTCCTATTTCTCCTACTTGTAAGGCAGTGAGTGGAAAGAGGCCCGTTACAGAGGCTCTCGAGCTGACCCCTCCTGTCGCTCCTCATCCTGTTCCTCTTGCTCTTGGGAAGGAACCTATCCCTTTGCCAAAGACGGTCATAATGGATGTTCCCTTGGTTGAGTAGGATCCTTCTATCCCTTCAAAAAATCTAGCCTCTAACTCCAAGAGCCGTAGAAACTGCCTTGCATGTGAATTCAAGTGCTGGCGAAAGGCCCTCTTGGCTGAATAGGCCGACTTGTAAGGGAAGGTGGAAGAAATGATCACCCCTGCTTAGTGCCTCCTCCAACGCCTTGTTCCTCCCTTCCTTTTGTTTCTCTCAAGTTTGGTCCCATACTACTTCTGGCTTCCGTTGTGAGTACGAATGCACCTAACCCTAAATGGGTATAGGTGTTCATCACTCCTTTGGTGGAGCTACCTTTGCTGATATCCATTCTAGATATCCAACTTTTCCCGAAGCTCGTGGGTATGATTAATACTTTCTTTATATCTGTTGTGCTTCTTTCCTCCTCTTTCTCTGCACCTCTAGCCTCATCCTTGGGGAGTTCATCTCCTCCGATGAAATAGGAAGCAGAGGATGGTCTCTTTAGAAATGAAGGACATAATAGGACCTCACCTTCTCCACACAATGACCCCACACTAACTTGTTATGTCTTGGGAACAGAACCAATCCCTGCTTCCCCTGAGTTTGTCACAACTCCCGAGTCATTTGGCGAGCCTAGTGGTGAACCTCAGGCATAGCCTATCCCATCCACTAAAGTTAGACACCACACTCTTGTTGGGTGCATGTTGAATTCTGTGGACAAAGTCTTGGCCATGTTAGCAATATTTGTGAAATCATTAAACTTAGCTCCACAAGAGCTTGGTGGAGAGGACCTCTAGGGGCCCTCTTCCTTAGCCCTTGTTGAGGGAGGGCTAGACACTCTTCCTCTTAACATCCCACCATTGCAGGCTCATCCTCCTTCCCCTTATGAGGATTTAGATTGGGAAGCAGATGACCTCTTGGCTGATCAATGTTAGGAGGAGGCCCCTTTTCTTGATCTTGTGTGTGTGTTTCGTGATGTGTTCCCCTGTGCTTGTGCTATTTGTGCCTAGATGACCCTCGTCACCCTTGTTGGTGCTTGGATACAAGTGTGGATTTTGTGTCATAAACTTTTTTCTATTTGTATCATCATTCTTCCATGTTTGTGCTTGGCTTTCGATAAATTGGGGACGATGCAAAGCATTGGGAGCATTTAGGCTTCCCTTCCATGTTGACCCGATTTTTTATTTTTATTTTTTCTCATGCATTCTTCACATGGCCTGATATAGTAGGGGGTTGATGATAGTTCATTTAGATACTATTATTATACCTATATATATATATTTAGGAGCAGTTCTGACCTTGAAATATTAGGCTACCCCTGTGTCCTTTATTTGTTTTTTTCCCTCTTTTGCTTTATCTTTTTCTCTTCAGAAAATGCATTTGTTGCCAATGAATCTTTTCTTGAAATTCTTCACAAAATTTTCCTTAGAATCACATTCTCAACTTGGAACCCTAACGGAACATGTTTCCTACATCATAGGTTTGTAAAGAAAGGGCTTGAAGACCTTCCTCCAAAGTGGGAACAACTTTAATTTTCCCCTCGCATGGGGGCATATCCTTCCTTTCAAATTCCTTGATGAATTGAACATATTTTGAAAGGATTCCTTGATGTTGGATCACTCTAAGAGGAATAATTGCTTTCGAACTGTGTGTTCCTTGAGTGAACCCCTTTTTCATAATGGGTTCCCAAGGGACCCTTCTTTCAAAGTATTTACTTTGAATGGATTCCTTCACGTCTAGCCTAGGGGTAGCCTGAGTAGAATTATTCCATTCACCTTTTCCCATCTAGCTTGGGGGTAGCATGACTAGACCTCACCTTTCAAACAACGTGTCCCTTGAGTGGACCCCTCTCCTTTTGAAGGGTACCCGATGGACCCCTTTGAAAGACTTGCAAATCATTGATGGTCTTTGTGAATATCTTCTTATTTTCCTACATGGCCACTTTTTGACATCATTTATCTGCGGGTAGATGTGTCACCACTTCTTGACTCTACGGAGTCCACTTCCTTTGGGTTTCCTTCATGTGAGAGTTCTTGGAGGATACCTTCCTTGTAGGTCTTTGGGTCTATAAGGTGCTTTCTCGATCTCCTCCATGTGAGAGATCTTGGAGGACACCTTCCTTGCAGGTTTGTAGGCCTATAAGGCACTTACTTCATGGAGATTCCTTCATGTGAGAGATATTGGGGGTTGCCTCCTTGGAGATCTGCGGGCCTGAAAGATGCTTTGTTTTCTCCAAATTCATAGTTATGAGCAGCTATGAAGTCTTTTGCTTTCCCTACACCTTCAGGTTCACCAGATCGTGGTCTGCTTCCTCAATAGTTCAGGTATACATTTCTAACTTTACGCTTTCTTGATATACTTTACCAAGCACTCATTAGTATTCATGCTCGCTAAAGTGGGGAAAAAATGTATAAATGTGAATTTTCACCCCATGTGCAAATCCCCTTTTTGCCTTTATCCACCTTAGAAAACCAAGTTCAGAGCTTTAATTCCACCTAAGCTCATTGCTTGCATCCCACTTGATGCTTGTTTTGAGCATCGGTGGAGGTGTTTCTATTGGGGATGTCGGCATAGTGCGTAGACATCCGCACGATGTGCTTATGTCCCTGGAATATTCCTATGGCTGAACCTGCAAAGGTGTTACTCTCCTCATTGAAGGTGAAGTTGTAACACCCCCTTCAATCGAACGACCCGAATATGACCGTTTTCTTCCCTCTTCCTTCAAATTCTCTCTTCATTCCTTCATTGCAAGCTTCTACAATCTCTACACATCTTTACAGCTTCAAGCATTCAACTTCACACTCTTTTGCATCCACTCCTAGCTTCATGCAACATTCTTGCATCCCATACTAGCCAAAGCAATACTCTGCCATGTCGGTAGAGCAAGTTTGGGACCATGCCATTGTAGCAGAGGCTTGAGTTCCTCTCATTTCCTCCCCCAAGTAGCCTTGAGTGCTCTTGGTGGAGGTGGTAAGCTTCCCTTTCCTCTCCTCTATCATTAGGTAGAGTTAGCACTTTATTGTTTTGTAGTGCTCTTTTTCTCTTTATTGTATTGTTTCCTTTATCTCATTTCCTTGGTTTTCTGTGTAGGTGGGAACACCTAAATAGGGGTCTGACTGAGGCAGACCCCTATACAGCCACCCAACATTCTCGTCTCTTTTTTTTTGTGTAGGAGTGCATACTTCTCAAAGGATTAGCTGGCAAACAAAATCCTTGGTGAGATCCTCCTTACTCTCTTTACTCTTGCATATTTGCTTGAAAACATTAGAGAGTATTTCATTTATTTAATCATATCATTCAGCCCTTTAGTTCGTTAACTAGGCTGTTAGCTATTTTTGTTGGTTTGACCTCATCTTCACTTTTGTTTGGCCATATAGATGTCAGTGTGTCGCGTTGACGTCTAGAGACCGTGCTTTTGTCCTCGGGTAGAGAGCTTCCTGAGGCATAGTGTTGGACATAAAAACTGGCTCGCCTAGCCCCTTCCTATGTTTCATTTCTGTAGAGTAACTGAGAGGCTTCACTATCCAAGTTACTATCATCCTGCATTTCCTTACATTACACTTAGCTGAGGTAAGTTAGGGTAGCCTCTCGCGTCTTGGCCTTCCATGACCTGGGGTCTTGCACATGGTGGTCCCCCTCTCTTATAGCTGATACAGTAAAGCATTTACTATGGATGTTTTCATTTACATGTTCAATATTATGTTCAACATAAAAATGGAAACTATTTAAAAATAATAAAGTTAACAATGTTGCTTATTGAAATGATTGTGAGTTACGTGCATTAATATTTTATTAAATTTTGTGTCTTCACAAAGATATGTTGATACAAAATGAATGGAAGAAGCATCCAAGTAATCCTAATTTTTTCCGCTAACAATTCATACCAAAGATTGAACAATTTAAGGATATTGCAATAGGTAATTTGTATTGACATAAATAATATTACTGAAGCATTTCATAGTTGAGACCATAAGAATCATCCTTTTTTAAACATGGATTGCAAATAATTTTGAAAATTATTTAGAGGTCTTGGTCATTAACATTATTGTCTAGTGCAATCTCATCCAATGTATCATTGCCAATGTTCATATGTTCTTTCAAATATTCAATATTATCATCATCCTCATCTTGACCTACATCATCTTCATCATCATTGAAATTTGACTGTAGACCATCTATATTATTACCAGATGTATATGGATCATCATTTTCTATACCATCCATATTATTGTCTTCCATAACATTATGTAACTTTGGATTGTTATATTCTTGTGCCTGAACATCACCATCTTCAACATCATCATGCATGTAAATTTATTTGATGTTCTTGTTATCACCTGAAATTGCACCCTTGTTGAACCTGATGTTAAACACCTTAGTGTAACATTGGAAGACCTCTAAAGATGTGGGTTTCTTGTAGATAAAGGTCAACCTCCGGAGAAGGCCGACTTCCTTTGTGTTATCACCTAAACTACTGATCCTTTGAAGGGAAAGGGGAGAAGGAGTACATGAAAATGGAACTAAACTATGGTGATACACCATATTGATAGGAAATCATGAAATGAAACAAGAAGAAAATACATTGGGAAACCTAATTGCTACTGTTTCACATACTCAAAACAACTTCTTTTAAACTTATGCATCATTCTTAACAGGTTTGATCTACATACACATCTTAGGAAGGAAAGATAAATTGCACAACTTTAAGGTATGAGTGCAGACTTATAAAACATAGTTAAAGACTTACATAATCAAAACAAAGATACAAAAATGAGAGTAGGACAAACATGAACACTAGCTTAAAAGGTAAACTCTGTGTTGTATTCCAGATTCCAATTGAGTTACAAAACATACATTTAGTTGAGAAAGGATTGATAAAAAAATCACTAACTCTTCATGTTGACATGAATAGTCACCTCCAGGAGTGGTCTTTAGATATTTCACAGCTACCGCATTCACTTCCTGGCATCGTGTCCTATTTGAACCTCTTCGGTTGAATGCTTTGAATGCCCTGAGCTCAGAACAGATACGCGTCGCATTCATTCTGTTGACGTTCTTCATCCTAGCTGGACTATCACAACTCGCTTTCAGATATCCTTGATTGGTCGAGTATACTTGACACAGATTCTCCAGGCAGCCAAAAGCTCGTTTGATCAAAATCGCATCTCAGCGAGACACTGAAAGTTTCTCACTAATGAGATTATGCCTTTCTAAAGCAATCGACAAGACACAATTTTGTCGCTAGACATCATGACGAAATCCCTATTCCTTAGCAAAGGCATCTATTTCGGGGAGACCCTCTGCATTTGGGGAGACCTCCTGGTGATGTTGGATCTTTCTCCCCGAGCTGGTTCTCCTTCAGCAAGACTTCAGTTAGTCACAGGACCTTTTGGTGAATGCCTCAACTCCCTGAGCTCCCTCTATTTTTTTGGTGAGACCCTGGAAAATTGGGAAGACTTCATAGCAAGGCTCAGATGTCATATCGATCTCTCCTCTGTCGCTGAGACCACATCATGTCGGTAAGACATCACTTCGACAGTCGAGCACTACATTGATGTCATTCATGTCAGGGAGACCTTCTGGTAGTCAGTGAGACCTTTGCCGATGACTCCTCCTTTATTGCCAAGACCACCCCATGTTGGCAGGACCTCAGGGTGAAGCCTTCAACTATTAGCGAGCTCAACTTGCTTTCAGTGAGACCCTACCGAGTCAGCAAAACATTCTGTTGAGCCCTCTCTTCTTCGCTGATGTTGCCTCCTTTCTGAGTATTGGCAAGACATTATTGATGTTACCCCGAGACATTTCATTCCACTGAGCTCCAGATCTCCTTTGGTGTGACTCCCATCGGTCGGGAAGACTTCATGGCGAAGGGAAAATGCTACACCGAGCCCCCTTTTTGATTCGGAAAGACACTTGGGGTTGGGAAGACATCTCCTCGAAATGTGACCATTCACCGAGGCTCTTATCTTGTTGTGAAAACTTTGGCCTTTCGACCAGACCCTTTGCCAAGCACACTAGTCTCCTCAAACTCTCATCTTTCAACTAGACTGCCTGTTTGTCACCGGGACTCACGCTGAACTACTCAATTTTTCCTGAGCTTTCCTCCTTAATATCGGCGAGACATCACAGAGTCAGGGAGACCTCCTATTGAATTCATAAGATTATGCCGAAGCCACCCACTTCACCGAGACTTTGGACAGTCGCCAAGACCCCATGGCGAAAGCCCCAACTTCTAGCGAGACCAGATGTTTCCTTGGTGGGAACCCCACTTGTTTACTTCAGTTATCAAGACCCCCTGGTCGGGGAGACATCCTTTGGTCGGTAAGAGGTTGTGCCGAAGGCACCTTGATTTGGTGAGGCCTCATTTCATTTCACTTCGGCAAGAGACAAAGGTTTCACCAAGACATTATGGCAAAACTACTTTCTTTGGCCAAGATCACCTTCGTTCGCTGAGACATGGCCATGTCAGCAAGACCTTAACCTGATGGCTGGAAACTACACTGATGTCAAATGTCAGGGAGACCTCCTTTCTTCAGTGAGACCTTGTGGCAAAGGGACCAACCTTTGCCGAGAGCCCATCCTTCTTGTCAAGGAGACATCTGCCAAGCTCATTTCATTGTCACCAAAACATTCTCGGGTTGTTGAGACCTCTTAGCAAGCTCAAAGACTTACCCCAAAGTGTCCATCTGTCGCCAAGAGTTATACCAAAGATATCAACACCATCGGCGAGACATTACATGCTCGCTAAGACTTCTCTCCGAGACTCTTTGTTACCCTGAACGAATGTAGTCAGTGTGACTTTCTCACGTCGGTAAGACTTCTTACCAATAGTATTTCTTTCGGTGAGAGTTTCCTCGATGACTTGACACCATCTGCTATTGGTGAGACTTTAACTCTTCACTAGGACTTCTCACCAACCTCTATAGGTTATCTCAAAGCCTGTGGACGCCATAAGTCTCCCTGATTTACGATTGAATAGCCTATCAGCCAAAGAATTCCACGCGACAAGAGGTCATACCGAACCTTTCTTGTCATAGTGATAGGCTCTATAGTGAAAGTGTTCGGCAAGATAGAAACCAGGTCACAACGACCTGTTAAAAAAAAAATGTATCAAAACTGCTAGTCGGCCAAACAGTGAAGATGTCATACCAACTTGGCTCTGATGGAGGCTTCAGCCTGTGATTATTGAGGTATATTTCCAACAAAGCAGGCTTCCCAACTGAGCTCCCTATGAAATGTCATCAGATGCATAAACTGGCCCTAAATGGAAATATCCCATTTGGCCCTTATGAACACCTGCAACATAGATGCTTTTCCTGATTGAGCCTAAGGGTGAAAATTAGGTAACATTTCTGGCGACCTTTGCTGGATGTTTTCCTGCTAAACATGAAGACCAGTAGTCTAGGCTTATCCATTGGGCATGGAGTCATTAGGAGGCTCAGAAAACAAATAAAAATATCAGTTTTGCACATGGCCACAACTCGCTTGAGATCCATAGGACACAACAGATGCCAAAAGAAAAACAAAATAGGGGAAAACAAAAGAGAAAAAAAAAGGTGCCATCACAGCACCCAGGAAATAGAAAATAATTAACTTGAAGCATAGAAGCACTTATTGAAAACATAAACCTAAACTAATATGTACAAAAGAGGAACTCCATCAGACTTGAAAACAAGGCTTAAGGTGTATCCCATTGAATGGGATAGGGAGCACTTCCCCTTCTATTGTAGCTAGCTGATAAGCATTGTGCTCCTTACAATCTCTGATAACGAATGGGCCTATCCATATGTTGTCAAACTTGGTATGATGGCCTGGCCTACTTTTCAGAACATCCCATTTGAGCACAAGGTCTCCCACCTTAAAATTTTTTGCTATAGTCCTTATGTCAAATGTTTTCTTTGTTTGGAGCTGATGATACTCCAAATCCTTCATTGCTTTGTCCCTTAATTCTTCAAGTTCCATGATTTTTGCATATCTCACGGACATTGGGTCCTATTCCTCAAACATCTCCAACTGATGTATAATGTCAAGGGCTAGAAGCTCTATAGATAAAGGCAATCTTGCCTCTTTTCCATAAACCAACATGTTTGGTGAATTACCAATAGACCTCTTAGGAGTCACTCTGTCTGCCCACAGTGCATACTTTAACTTGATGTGCCAGGTTCTTTGATTGTCCTCCATTGTTCTCTTAATAATCTTGATGAGCTTCTTATTTGTGCTTTCAGCTAAGTCGTTACCCTGAGGGTAATAATTTGAGGATGTATTCAGATGAATACCCTGTTTAATAGCCCAATCAGCAGCCTTAATCCCACAAATGCAAGAGTGTTATCAGATATGATAGAGTCAAGAACGCCAAATCTGGTGACTATATCTTCATAGAATCTCAAAACTGAAGACTCTTTTGCTTCTTTCAAAGCTATTGCTTTTGTCCATCGTGTAAAATAGTCTGTAGCAGTTAGCACCCACTTATGACCAGCACTGGATGGTGGGTTAATTGGCCAAATGAAATCAATGCCCCATCTCATGAAGGGCTGCTCTACTTGAATTGGATGTAGAGGCATAGCAGGCAACTTTTCCTTTCTTGCGAACAAAACACATTTAATACACTTTCTTGACCAGGAATATGCATCTTTGAACAAGTCGGGCTAGTAGTAACCAACTCTCATGATTTTCCAGGCAGTAGTTCTTAGGGCAAAGTGACCTCCTGCAGCTCCATGAAACTCATGAAGCACCTTCTCAATTTGATGACTGTGAATGCATCTTAATAGGACACCATTCAGATCCCTTTTGAAAAGAACATTGTTTACCAGCACATACGGTATGGACTGCAACCTGAAGTATCTTCTTTTGGCTCTGTTCAAACCATATGGACACTCACTAGTCTGTAAAAAATGGGTCATGTCTTGAACCCAATTTGTCATTCCCATAGGTACATCATCTTGAGAAACTTGAGACTCATTTATATTAGCAAAAATAGCATCCTTTTCTAATTCATTTTCACTAATTGACTCTGTAGCAAGCTGTTCACAAAGACCCTTACCTCTAACCAGTTTGGTGATCTTAATATCTACATCATACTCCATGACCTTGGTGACCCACCCTGCTCTTTTTTCATTCAAATCTTTGTTCAACAGAAACTCCTTCACACTTGAGTGCACTACCAGAATATGAATCTTATTGTTTGACACTAGAGGCTTAATCTTCTTTAGGATTCTAATCACAGTGAGAACATGTTTCTGAACAAAGGTATACCTCTCTTCATAATTAGTAAGTATTTGGCTAAAGAAAGCTATGGGTTGTTCTAATTTATCACTATTTTTCTGAACTAGCATAGCAGCAATTGAACTGCTGCTACCAAAAGCATACAAAAAGAAGTCTTTGGAGAAATCTAGATTTACCAATGTCGAAGCGGATGCTAAAGCCTCCTTGATTTTTTCAAAACTACACTTTGCCTCTTGTGTCCAATTAAAAATTGCGTTCTTTTTGAGCATGGTAGTCAAAGGTTGTAGCAAATTTGCAACATTAGGGATAAATCTTCTCAGAAAGTTAATCCTCCCCAAAAAGCTTTGCAGTCCCTTCTTGTGATTGGGAAATGGCAGTTCAAGTATAGCTTTGACTCTTTCCGAATCAATGGTAACTCCATCCTTTGATACTATATGGCCTAACAGTCTATCGTCATGAGGGATATCCCAAACTCCCTGCACTTCTCAAAAACCTGCTTGAGATGTGACAAATGTTCATCTGTAGTTTTTGAATATACAGTTATATCATCTAGATAAACCAACAAAAATTTTTGGATTAAACTCTGAAATGCCATGTCCATGGCACGTTGAAAGGTGGCACCAGCGTTAGATAAATCAGAAGGCATTCTCTTGTAGGCCATAGTGCCCCATTTTGTTGTAAATGTTATTTTATACTGATCCTCCTCTTTGACAAGAATCTAATTATAACCAAAATACTCATCCAGAAGAGAATCTTTCTAAACCAGCAACAGCTTGGAGAATTTATTCCATAGACGGTAAGGGATAATGATCCTTCAGAGATGCTCTATTAAGATCTCTAAAATCTACACATAGTCTTATCTCACTGCTCTTTTTCCTAACTAGAACAAGGTTAGAAACCCATGAAGTATGCTTAATAGGAAAGATGATACCCCCCTCAACTAGTTTGGTCAGCTCTTTAATCATTAAGGGCTCAAGCTTAGGATTCAAAGGTCTTTGTTTCTGTCTAACAGGATTGACACCAGGTTCTAACTTAATTGTATGTTGTGCAATATGAGGATCAAGCCCTCTTATATCAAAATATTGCCAAGCAAAAACATCATGATATTCTTGGCATAAAACAATGAAAGCCCTCTTATCTTCAATTGAACAAATTTTACCTAATTTGAGGAGCTTACCTTTAAAGATTTCCACTTCTTCGTAATGATCTTCCTTGACTTGAATGCTAACTTTATTCTTCTTAAGCTGATCATCAGAATTAAATATGGATTCCAAAGTAACCAACCCTTTGGGAAGTTTATTGTTCTTTAGCTGTATCACTTGATTGTCATACTGATGTTTGACTTTTTCCTGGTTTACTACAACAAATTGATCCTCTTGGAGCAAAAAGGTGACTATCTGTTCATCACTTTCAAAAACCTGCCAGTTAATGTTGTTATTGGGAATTGATGGCCTGATAACCACCTTGACATACCGCTATATTTTATCTTTTTTAATATCACCTGGGATATCAAAATGTGCTCCAATTGCTACAAGTCTGTCAGCATGTTGGTTTTGATTCCTTGGGATAGATACTAAGTTTAAGGCATTAAATTCCTCAATAATATTCCACACTTTGTTTCTATAAGACTTTAGTGTGTCATTTTTAGTAGCATTGACCCCCTGACCTGATTGACTATTAATTCACTGTCTCCATAGACTCTCAAACAGTCAATTCCTCTTTTCCTTGCCCATTCAAGGCCTTGGATAAGTCCTTCATGCTCAGCACTATTGTTAGAACATGCAAAAGCAAAACAGAAGGCTAAAAAGTACTTGTTTCCTTGTGGAGAAAACAACATTGCACCTCCACCTACCCCATTTTTGCTCTTGGAACCATCAAATAACATCTCCCAAAGTCCACCTTGCTGTTGCAGCAACTGATTTAGATCCTTCTCAAAATTTGGAATCTTTGCATCAGGCTCAAGTATGACATAGTTACCCATACCAGCATCTTGAATAAGGTCTTCCGGACTATTTAATACATTTTCAACCACCCATTCAAGTAGAAGCATGTCAGGAACAACTTCTGCTTGAAGTTCTTGAGCGACAGCCAGCTCACTGTCAGTGAAAACGACACAAGTTGTGTCTGCAGTAACAAGATCAACATTGATGGGACTTGGGTTATATGGCTCAATGTGTTCCTTAGCCAATCTTTCAGATTTAATGGTAACCTTGGTTCCATATCTTGTTCTAAATAGCATATGTGACCAATTAGCTGACACATAACCACCTATCTTGGCTATAAAGTCTCTTGATAAACACAAGGAAAAGAAAGGTGGAAGGTTAATGACACAAATGTCTTGGGAAACTAAAAAATTAGGACAAGCATGAAGGGTAAGACTAAAATCTTTAATGATGCCCAGTGTATTAACGGAGGTACCATCCAATTGGATTACTCTTTTCTCTAAGGGCTGATACTTTAGCCCAAGCTTGTCTACAATCTGCTTTGGCATCATAGAGCTACTAGCTCCACTATCCACCATACAGTTATGAACTAACTTGTCACCTATGATCACTGACATGTAAAATGGAGGTGGCTTAATTCCTTTTCCTATTTCTTTTCTAGACTGTTGATCATTTTCCTAGGGATTATTTGTTAACATAGCTCTAACTTGGCCTATTGGAGACTCAACTTTATCAAAAAATTTCAAACTTGACAAGGCTAACTATAACATGTCTTTTTGACCTGGGATAGCTAATGAGTCCCACATAGACATTGTAACATTCATCTTTTTCATGCTATCAAGAATATTATAGGGTACAGCTGGGGTTACTTTATAATGTACCTTTACGCCAGCATGATCAACCTGCAAGAGTGGTTGCTCTTTAACTGGGAGTTGTTGATTCTTTTGCCAAATAGGAGTTGCTTAAGATGTAGATGATTCTACAGTTGCTGCCTTTCCTCTATTAGCTGCTTGATCAAGCTCAAGTGCTCTCTTCTTCACCCTAGTGTTAGCTGCAACTAAGGAATTATCTACATTCAATCAACAGAATTCTTCACCTTGCCAGTTGAGTAGGGTAGCATCATTTGCAAACTAATCTTGGTGTTGTGGAGGTGGCTCATTAAGCGCATGTTGTTGTGAGCTTGATGCATTTTGTACCATAAGTGATTGATTGATAAGTCCATTTGAACAGGTGGCTTGGTTGTGGGAATGGTTGCAAGGGTAGCACCACTCATAATCGGCTGCTAAGTTATTTTGAATAGGAACTAGGTCCTTGACTGGACTATTAGGTGTTAGAGCATAGGCTTGAAAAGGTCTTGTATTCACATTTTATTTTGGGCCTTGGTAATTGCCCTGGTATGCTTGTCTATTACCTTGATATGCTTGTTGCTGGCATGGATTCTGTTGTTGATAAGGCCTACTATATGATTGCTGCTTCTTTAAGCTTACAATCTTGTTACCAAAAGACTGCAATAGACTTTTGATTTCCTATAACTCATTTGGAGAACTGGAAGCAGCATTTTCTTGTGTTACAGCAACTGGAACAATAGCTAGCAGCATTGGTACAGTTGGTAGAGGTGTGAAAGTAGGTATTTGCAAATGAATGTTTGCATGAATCTCTGGAAATATAGGCATTGGAGGCCTAGGAGCGAGTTTACTAGCTTGTATTAAGCTGTTCTTAGCTTTGATTGCTATTTCGAAAACATCTTGCAAGGGCACTCCTCCCATTGACTGTATCATGATAGATATATTGTTGTTCAAAGCCCTCAAAAAGTACTAAAATGCGTATTCTGGAGGTGGCCTCACCGTTGCAGGGATTCTATCCTAAGTTCTTTGAAATCTAAAGTTGAATTCATTCATCTGCTCTTGTGGAGCCCTCTTAATTATAGTCAATTGTTCCAATAGAGATAAGTTATCAGACCTGTCTTGAAATTGTTTATGCAACTTGTCTCCAAATTCGTCCCATGTTGCAATTGAATGGACTGGTAGGCTCCTATACCATTGCACAGCTCTTCCTTTCAGTGAAGAAGCTAGCAGTCTCACTGCAACATCCTCTTGGGTTATGTGATGGACTCCGCATAATGAAGCCACATCTCTCATGTGTTCAATCGGAGTAGTTTGGTCTTCCCTTGTGAAAGTTGGTAGACTCTTCAAAGTTGCCATTGGGATGTCATTGTGCTATGCCAAATTCAAGGGACTCCCTCCATTAAAAGAAACAAAGGGTTGGTTCCTTGGAGCAGCCATTGGAGGTGGCTGAGGAGGATTTACTGGTACTCTAGATGAAACCAAAGACGAGACAACAACATGTGATCCCATAGATGGAGGAGTGCATTGAGTTCTTCTAGAATAGATAATTTTCATTCCTTTCCTTTTTGTTGCTTTGCCTTGTCTTCTTGGTGGTGACAACTGCAAATATTCAAAAGGGAACAAGCTTCTCCTTGTCTAAACTATTCTCATAAACTGTAGAAGGTGATAATTTCTGGAGTTCTTCCTCTTTATGGAGTTGCCAAGTATGCCAAATGAATTCTATAAAGTCTAAGACTCACTGGTTGCATACTAAACCAACAGTTCAATCTAATTTTTGTCCCACCAGGCATGCCAAAAGTTGTTATCACCTGATGTTCAACACCTCAGTGTAACATTGGAAGACCTCTAAAGATGTGGGTTTCTTCTTGCAGACAGAGGTCAACCTCTGGAGAAGGCTGACTTCCTTTGTGTTATCACCTAAACTACTAATCCTTTGAAGGGAAAGGGGAGAAAGAGTACATGCAAATGGAACTAAACTATGGTGATACACCATATTGATAGGAAATCATGAAATGAAATAAGAAGAAAATACACGGGGAAACCTAATTGCTACTGTTTCACATACTCAAAACAACTTCTTTTAAACTTATGCATCATTCTTAACAGGTTTGATCTACATACACATCTTAGGAAGGAAAGATAAATTTCACAGCTTTAAGGTATGAGTGCAGACTTATAAAACATAGTTAAAGACTTACATAATCAAAAGAAAGATATAGAAATGAGAGTAGTACAAACATGAACACTAGCTTCCAAGGTAAACTCTGTGTGTATTCTAGATTCCAATTGAGTTACAAAACATACATTTAGTTGAGAAAGGATTGATAAAAAAATCACTAACTCTTCAGAGTGTATAATCAAAACTCCCTACAAAAAGGCAAAAAATTCATTATATATCAAACTGTGTCGGCCCCTTAGGGCTTACAAAATATTAGTCTTCTAGATAGATTTTTCTTTAGATCTTTTGATTGAAATTTAATGCTAAACTTTGCATGTCCATGTCGGCATGAAGAGTCACCTCGAAGAGTGGTCTTCTTTAGATATTTTGTAGCTACCGCATTCACTTCTTGGCATCGTGTCCTGTTTGAACCTCTTCGGCTGAATGCTTTGAATGCCCTGAGCTCAGAACAGATACACGTTGCATTCATTCCGTTGACATTCTTTATCCTGGTTGGACTACCACGGCCTGCTTTCAGATCTCCTTGATTGGTCGAGTATACTTGACACAGATTCTCTAGGTGGCCAAAAGCTCATTTGATCAAAATTGCATCTCGGCGAGACACTGAAAGTGTCTCACCGATGCGATTATGCCCTTCTGAAGCCATCAGAAAGACACAATTCTGTCGCTAAGACATCATGATGAAATCCCTATTCCTTAGTGAAGGTATCTATTTTGGGGAGACCCTCTGCATTCAACGAGACCTCCTGGTGATGTTGGATCTTTCTCCCCAAGCTGGTTCTCCTTCGACAAGACTTCAGTTAGTCACCAGGACCTTTTGGTGAACACTTCAACTCCCCGAGCTCCCTCTATTTTTTCAATGAGACCCTAGTAAATCGGGAAGACTTCATAGCAAGGCTCATATGTCATATTGATCTCTCCTCTGTCGCTAAGACCACATCATGTCAGTAAGACATCACTTCGACAGTCGGGCACTACATCGATGTCATTCATGTTGGGGAGACCTTCTGCTAGTCGGTGAGACCTTTGCCGATGACTCCTCCTTTATTTCCAAGACCTCCCCATGTTAGTAGGACCTTAGGGCAAAGCCTTCAACTATTGGTGAGCTCAACTCACTTTCAGTGAGACCCTACCAAGTCGGCAAAACATCCTGTCGAGGCCTCTCTTCTTTGTCGATGCCGCCTCCTTTCTGAGTATCGGCAAGACGTTATTGATGTTACCCCAAGATGTTCATTCCACTGAGCTCCAGATCTCCTTCGGTGTGACTCCCATCGGTCGGGAAGACTTCATGGCGAAGGGAAAATGCTACACCGAGCCCCGTTTTTGTTTCAGCAAGACACTTGTGGTTGGGAAGACATCTCCCTGAAACGTGACCATTCATTGAGGCTCTTATCTTGTCGTCAAAACTTTGGCCTTTTGGCCAGACCCTTTGCCAAGCACACTAGTCTCCCTGAACTCTCATTTTCAACCAGACTGCCTATTTGTCATCGGGACTCATGCCGAACTCTACCATTCTGCTTGAGCTCTCCTCCTTACTATCGGTGAGACATCACCGAGTCGGGGAGACCTCATATCGAATTCATAAGATTATGCCGAAGCCACCCACTTCACCGAGACTTTGGACAGTCGCCAGGACCCCATGATGAAAGCCCCAACTCCTAGTGAGACCAGATGTTTCCTTGGTGGGACCCCCACTTGTTTACTTCAGTCATCAAGACCCCCTAGTCGGGGAGACATCCTTTGGTCGGCAAGAGGTTGTGTCAAAGGCACCTTGATTTGGTGAGGCCTCATTTCATTTCACTTCGGCAAGAGACAAAGGTTTTTCCAAGACATTATGGCGAAACTACTTCCTTTGGCCAAGATCACCTTCGTTCACCAAGACATGGCCATGTCGGCAAGACCTTCACCCAATGGTTGGAAACTACACTGATGTCAAATGTCGGGGAGACCTCCTTTCTTCGGCGAGACCTTGTGGCGAAGGGACCAACCTTTGCTGAGAGCCCATCGTTCTTGTTGGGGAGACATCTTCTGAGCTCATTTCATTGTCGCCAAAACATTCTCGGGTCGCCAAGACCTCTTAGCGAGCTCAAAGACTTAGCCCGAAGTGTCCATCTGTCGCCAAGAGTTATACCAAAGATATCAACACCATTGGAGAGACATTACATTCTCACTAAGACTTCTCTCTGAGACTCTTTGTTACCCTGAATGAATGCAGTCAGTGTGACTTTCTCACGTTGGTAAGACTTCTTACCAATAGTATTTCTTCTGGCAAGAGTTTCCCCAATGAGTTAACACCATCTGTTGTCAGCGAGAATTTAACTCTTCGCTGGGACTTCTCACCGACCTCTATAGGTTATCCTAAAGCCCGTGGTCACCATGAGTCTCCCCGATTTACGAGTGAATGGCCTATCATCCAAATAATTCCATGTGACAAGAGGTCATACTGAACCTTTCTTGTCACAACAATAGGATCTATAGTGAAAGTGTTCGGCAAGACAAAATCTAGGTCACAACGACCTGTTCAAAACATAATGTATCAAAGCTGCTAGTCGGCTAGACAGTGAAGATGTCATACTGACTTGGGTCTAATGGAGGCTTCAGCCTGTGATTATTGAGGTATATTTCCAACAAAGCAGGCTTCCCAACTAAGCTCCCTGTGAAATTTCATCAGATGCATGAACTGACCCTAAATGGAAATATCCCATTTGGCCCTTATGAACACCTGCAACATAGATGCCTTGCCTGATTGAGCCTAAGGGTAAAAATTAGGTAACAGTTCTCTAATCCATCTCTCTCATTGTTTTGGCCATGATTGTTTTTCTCAGTATCCACTAATGCATCATCAAATACATGCCTTAATCTTGGATCATAATGTATGAAAAATATCCATTTTGGGTCCAAAATATCTTCTTGGAAAAATACCTGTACATGAATGACATACATATATTAGACGTATGTTATATCAATTTTATTGATTAATAAATAGATGTATATATTCCAATAATCTATGAATTAATAGATTAATGATCACTATCGCTTCTTGTTTGAGTTAAAGAAATTCCTGCTCACAATGAATTGGTAAAACATAAGGCTCCTTATCCTCCGGTAGGAACCATGAGGAATCTATAGAAGACAATACACTATGGGTATCATGTCTTTGTGTCCTCTCAAATGCTTAATACCATCTACACTTAAAAATACAACATTTAAAAGAGTGGTAATCCAAATCAATAATTTCTTGTATTTTCCCAACATATTGTAGATTCCTTTCAATTATATTCTTATCTTTTGATCTTGATAGACCAGATTGCTTGAAGTCAATCATGATGCCACAATCGAAGGATCATCTCTTTACATCTACACTTTCTACATGATAATGTCAACCATATGCCCACACTGCTGGATATTTCCTCGCCTATAAAAGACCATTTATTTCAATGAAAAAAAATATAATGACGAATATTAAAATACTTAATAGTGTCAAAACTATAAGGAAACAACATTTTGTAAAATTCCAACTGTACCTTTCTTTCACATCCTCTAGACATGTTGATTTCATCTTCTATTATGTTTGAATCTATACCTGCATCTTCTATTTGATTTTGAATTTGTTTAGTAACCCATTCTAGTGTGCAATTTTTCCCCATTCCCCAAGTAGATTAGTGGGAAGTGGATTATTCCTTGGGTTCGATCTCTTAAATTATCTCCTTTCTTCTAACACTTCTCTCTTTTTATCATACATATCAATCCATTTGTTCATAAAGTCCATGTGGTATAGAATGAACTTGTCGAGTATAGCACTTTCGTCTACACCTATTACATGTCAACATGTTTATTTCAAACTCCAAATGTCATGTTAATTTGACAAATAAATTATAGAGTAAATTAATGATTGCAATAAAAATAACCACACTAATCATGAATTTACCTACTAATTTCTACTTGAACACCATTAGATTGTGGTTTTTCTCCATCAATAATATTTGATGCTCATTCTTCATCCCAGAAGCATGGCACATCTTCAAAATCCTTACCAAGGAATTCACATAGGAAGAAAAATGCTTCATTCAATACATACTCTTAAACCATGCAACCCTCTAGATGTTCCTTTTGTCAGACATATCTTTTTAGAGTTTTCATATACCTCTCAAAGAAAAACATTTACCTCATTGATACGACACCCACCAATTCAATGTCATCAACTAGGTGTATAATTAAATGGACGTGTAGGTCCATGAAACTATTAGGGAGCTCCTTCTCAAATACACATACAATTTTTTCAATTTCCTTCTTCCATTTTGGCACTTCAAATTTGTGGATCTCCTTGGAGGTCACCCACCTAATATAAGAATAGTAAATTAGTATGAACCTTTAGTCAAAAATTAAAATGCAATAGAATATCTCTATGTCTCTCACACATGAACATTCATATAACCACATACCTTATAAATGTTAATAATTGACTTATGGCATTCCTTAATTCAACTGTAAGACAAGAATCCCCCTAATTTCCAATGGCATGATATGTTATCAAACACATTTATGAAAAAGGTTATTAGTAATTTTTTCTCTACAGAAAATTATGAAAATCACGTGTTTTAAATCATGTGGTATGTCTATCAACTGTAAAAGCTTTAGCCAATGATGACCCATAGCCAGTAGGTGTCCTTATTGAACAAATGACATTTTTGAGTTGGTCTAGCTCTTTTTTTTTCAAAATACATGGAGCTTCTGCATATGTTTCATTTTCACTATTTGGCCACAAATGTTTTCTATCAATTTTGGTACGCGAAAGAGCAATATCCCTCCTCGAAGACAAGGTGTCCTCTTTTCCTGAAATATGTCGAAATATAGAATATGGGAAATTTTTGAAGATGTGGACAAGGTCTAATAGTTGAGATATTAATAGATCCTTCCAATAAGGAAGCTCATAAAATATGGATTTCCTTTTCATTCCTTTTGGCATATTAACTACAACTTGTTTTGGTTCTTCAATTAAATCACCCCAATCAAAAAAATCCTCCCAATCTTTCAATTCAACATCTTCATACTTCTTAAGCCAATCACCTAGACCCATAATCATGGGAGGGCCTCTATTTTCAATTTTTCCATCAAATTGATTCTTCAGGCGATTTCTAAACTTATGATCTAGTGGTAGAAAAACCCTGTTGTTTGCGTAAATAAATTTATATAGATCTTTAGAATATTGCCCCTGAAATTGTTCTGTACAACTTGGACATTCAAATATCCCCTTTGTTTGAAGCTCTGCAATTCAATAAGTAATGTTAATAACATAAAAAAATAGTATAAAACTAAGTATGAAAATTGGGATGAAAATAAATTGAGTGTAAATACGTAAATATTTTATCTTACCAGAACAAACACCAAGTTCTGGGAAATCATGAATAGTCCAACATAGCACACCATACAACATGAAGGACCTATTTGATGGAGGACATGATATGTCATACATTCTTATGCCTTTCCATAGCAGTTGCATCTCATCAATAAAAGGCGTAAGATAAACATCCATGTTTTTAACTTGATGTTTTCCTAGAACAATGAGAGTTAGCATAAGGTGCTCCTTTCTAACAATCATCCATGGAGCATTATTGTATACTATCAATTTGACTAGCCAAACACTATAATTTGAGCTCAGGAAAGAGAATGGGCACACTCCATCAATTGCAAGACCAAACCTAATACTACGAGGTTCATCTTTGAATTTTCTAGGCCATTTTTCCTCTATGTGTTTCATTGCTTTGGAGTCAGCTGGAATTCACATGAATCCATCTTTAATCTTGTTCTTTGCATGTCATTCCATCAATTGTGCAAGTGAATTACAACAAAACATTCGTTGAAGTCTAGGTATAATTGGCATGTGACATAAAACCTTCTTTAGAACTGTAGGACATTGTACATCTGTACGATATCTCTTCTCTTGGCATACATGGAATTCTACCTTGTTTTTATATTAATCTCTATATAAAATGCAATTATTTTTACATGAATGAATTTTATTATATTCAATCCCCAATTGAACCAATTAATAGATGTGCCTCTCTACAAATTGATGGCAACACATTCTCTTCAGGGAATATTTTAGTTTTTAGTGCCCTGTAACATTGCTAGAGATTAAATCAATTGAATGTTTGACTTATGATGAACATGTTTGATATGTCAATCTATACTAGGACTATTTATATACAATATATAGTTTTAAAATCCCCTTAAATATAAATGAAGTTGATGAATGTTTATGAATTATGTACACCAATTGACAATGCAAAGTAAGAAATAGATTTCAACTCACTTCAGTAGGGTAGTGAATCCTTTGTCTAACCAACTAAATAGTGACTTGATTTCTAATAATATTAATGTGCATGTCAATTTTGAGGTTCTACTTGCACCCAATTTGAACATGTGTGTCTTCACTACTTGCTTGATGGAGTCTTTTAGGTTGTTATCATCAACATTATGTTGGTGGTAATTACCCCTGCTATCATCATTACTGTCAACCATATGATCATTATTGTCATCATTGTTTCCATCCCCAAAGAAACCTATAATAATTTCATTAAATCCTTCTTCATGCACTACATTTTCACTATCATGATCATCATCATTAAGGGTAGGTGGCATGTCATCAGTGTATGTGGATCTCATCAACTCTTCAAATTTCTCAGTCGGTAGTATTCTCTTCAATATTTCTCTTTTCACCCTGGTATTGTTTAAAGGATGGTATGGATCATCCCACCCAAATCTTAATAACCCATTTGGATCTTGGGTATTAGTATGTGTTTCATCAACATCTTCTACCTATCAACAAATGCAAGCATTATTTAATGTTTGGCAACAATTGTATAAATGAAAAATGTATCAATTTCAAAGAAATATAATCAAATATGGCTTAAAAAATAAAAATATATGAACATATATACATCAATTGAATAATGGAACATTATTTTATAGACTACCTTTTTTATACAACAATTTAAATAAAACACAATTTTGACAACATAGTTTATAAAACATCAGTCCACACTCATTTATTATTCTTTGGTTTTCTACCCTTAAACACATCCTTAGGGAGACCTTGTTCTTCCCTTTTCTTTCACACCTAGATTGTCGTATCATGCAGCTGTATCCCCAAAATTAAAATACCTCGTACACTCTAGGTAGTTGTTGATCACTAGGCCAAGCACAATATAGTCGATGATCAAATGTCTCTTTGTATATTAATCTCAAGCTCAGGGGCAAGTCATCATCTCCATAAAATTCATTCTCATAGGGTATGTAGTCCACCTTCCCCTTGTCTTTAAGTAGATTATGCATCTTTAAACCGATTCTTGTTATGTTACTTGTTTTCATCAATTCCTCATCTTCCGAGTTGGTATATTGGCACATATTTTTGTTAGATGTATCATTTGATAAATGATCATTGCCCTCTAGGCTAGAAGTCGGTGATCCAAGAAACTTTAAACGAAGAACTTTATCTTGCAAGTATCCATTAAGAAAAAAATTAGTTATTTAAATAATATAAAACAATTTTTCAACAAAGTATACATGTTATTTATATCAAATTGGAAAATTCCTTACCACAATTCCTATTGGATTTTAATCAATTGTAGGAAGCATACTACCGACTAGAAGCTTATCATATATGTAATGTCTTTATACAATCGCTCGTTTGAACTGTTTCTTTCCACGACATATAGAACATCCATAAACAACAATTTTCTCAAAGTATTCATCCCATGTACTATAGTCCTGACCAACCTCTTGTTCAATGCAATCATTTTTTGTGTCTGCAGGATCCATTGTCATATCCTCTTCCACCCACTTTCCTCTACATGATTTAATAGTTTTAGGTCCACATCCACATACATATCTTGTTCTTTTTCTAGTTGAATGCTCAGTCTTCACATTTGCTCCAATCTCCATCTAAAATAATCAACAACATGCAATAATTTATGTCAAGATTGGATAATACATTATAAATTTCAATAATACTATGAAAAAAGATGGACGTATCACAAAATGCCATCAGATCATTTTTTCCTACGTTAAGTCAAAATTTTAGTACCTGATGTCTCGCTTCATCCATTGTGTCCTCATTTGATATGACACAATCTGTCCATGGCCTCGTCTCACCCCTATAATACACAGCATAGTTAATAATGTTTAGTACACCAATTATATCATTTCAATAAATATGCTATCCAACACAAAACCTCACTTTAGTCATATATTTGACATATTGATATCATGTTTTGGCCATCCTAATTTTCAAACTTTTCCCTTGATCATAGAATCACATTTAATCACCATTCCTATGCATTTTCAACCAATAAGTTTGACCTCAAAGGCCTCATGGACAAAAAAATGACTTTATCTCCTCTATGTTGTAGCATTTGTGAATTCATAAACACCTACCTCCTTTGGTTGAGGTTGCTTTCTCTTCTTACCTCTATTGTATCTACATATTCCGTTGTCATATCTATTTCCACCCACTTTCTTCTCTACAATTTAGTAGTTCTACGTCGTCCACATCCTCTCTCCATGGCCTCCTCTAGATCCTATAATACACAATAATGATAATAGTCACATAACAACTAGATGCACCAAGAGAATATTGTTGAAATTATCTTGTTAATACACTTTCTTTTCATTAAAATGCACTATGAAAAAAAAAAGAGGACATTGCAACATTTTTCTCTTCACAAAAAGTTTACACAGAATCTTGACAACTAGAGCTCAAATCTTATGATTGCAAGATGACTACAAATTCACATAAAAAATACGTTTACTTACAAGATGACTACAAATAAAATCTATTACTAATAATTTTAGCTGAACATCCCTTTCATGATCCCTTGTTATCCTAGATGAAAGAAAACCTATTACTAATAATTTTAGTTGGTTCTCTACCTTACACTTCTTCCACAAATTCATTAAAACCATAGATATTTTCTCTTTTAAATCTATAGATTGGATTCCTTATTCTTGATTAACACCTACTACATTGGATAGTTTGAGAATATTTATCTTAGATAAGACCCAAAAGTTTAGTTCTTTATTTTTTATTTTTAATGATTGGTGTTTATCCTCAATAGAGGTCGTGGTGAAAGTAGTTGGCTTGGTTATGTGGAAATCCCCTCATTAAATAAAAGAAAACAAATATTTACAAATGGCTCAATCCATATAAGACTTAACAATTTACTACAACTTTAATGAAAGATTGATACATAGCATGACCTACTTTATGTTGTATGGAAATCATATATGTAGCCTAATATGTTATTTTTTCATAATTAGTATTGCATGGAAGTCTAGCCACTAGCTAAAACCTTTGACATCTTGATTGACTTAGCTAGCATGTATATCTTCATTAACCAAGAGAAGGCATGAGATCCGAATTTATTTGTTTAATAGGTAAAAGAGTTTGGTTTTCAAGTTACTAAAACGCAATACAACTTTTTTTAAGTTCCATCAAATTATGTTTTTATTATGTAAAATTTCTAGGATGTATCCATTTTTTTCCAAGCTAGTTCGTGGTATGTTGCTGTCACACTAGATTCCAATGTTATAAAACCCTTACTACTTAAGCATTTACCTCAATTCCAAATTTTTGCATGAGGAACATTTTGGTTTGACACAACTAGGCACTAAATTAGGTGCACTTTGCGCCACTTTGGCGCCCCAAAGAGATTACATTTAGGGATAAAAAGCCGACATTAACTATGCCGACTATAGTGCCAACTAATGAATTAAAAAAAAAAAAAAACTCACCTACGTTAAAAACATACCACACAAAAAAATTCATAACTTGACGAAAATTAAAAATTCCCACCTACGCTAGAGTTTTATTTTTTTTGCGAGATACAAAGTAGAGGATAGATGGATAGAAATTAAACCCCTGATTTTTCTTTAAACATGAAAGCCAAGTATGTTTTTCCTTTTGGTTCAATTTGAATCCATATAAAGATATTTAGATAGAATTTTTATTAATAGATTTGTACAAAAGGGATGCCACGTGGTAGATAATGGTTGGGATTCGGTTGATTTGGGTTATTTGGTGGTCATATTTTTGCATTATCCATTCCATCAGAGGGTTTGAACTCTCAGGAGATATCTCATAGAAATCCAGAAAGAGAGTCATTCAAGGTAAATCTTTCTCATTAATCATTTTTTTCTTTTAAATTGCCCATTTCTTTTAATTTCTTTGATTGGTGGCTTGCTTTCATACCACAAAGCAAAAATTTCATACCACAAAACTGACCGCAAACTTTCATACCTGGTAGTGTGTACTTTGTTTGCCTCCACAAACTGGATGAAAATAATTTTCCCTAGGTCACCTCAAAATGTCAAGCAATAGAGAGAAGGGAGCAAAGGGAGCAAACTCTAGCCACAATGAGGTAATTCATTATCAATTTATAGATTTGTAAATGTTTCCATTGTTTCTTTGATTTTTAGTTTTTAGTTTTTTATTTCTAAATTTAAATGAAGAAATTTATTTTATATATATATAGGGACATGAGATTGACAAAGATAAAGAGGCATTGGCTTCCATATTGGGGGTAGAGGCAATGAACAAATTGGATGGTATGGACTTGACAATGCTTTCCAGATACATAGAAAAATGATCTAATAAAGCCCTTGAAACATTACAACCAAATCAACTATGTCAAAGGGAATCAATTGATTCCCCAACCAATCCTAGATCGAGCAAAAGATCCAAGAGGAAATCAATAACAATAAATTCTAAGAATGTAGAATAGAGAGCAAAGACTTCCAATGTCCCAACCACTCTTGGGACACAGACTTTTTCCACCACGCCATGTTTTGCATCTTGCATTGGTAGCTACAACACCAAGATAGAATACGATGTTGTTTCAAGGGAAGTCTGAATGATAGATGCAAGAAAAAATTTTGTGAATAGGTTGAAGGAATCATGCCTTCAACGATTCAAAGACCATCTCCATTTTCCATTCTCAAAGATACCCATGCACCTGCAAAAAGTAGTTATCCATGACATGGAGACTGAATTTGGCACAGGTTGGTCTGTAAAGAAGATAAAGCTACGAATGTCTCAAAACTACAAGAGATTTCAATGAAACCAAACAAAGAAGATAAAAAAACTCCCTCCCAAGCTAAGGCTCAAAAAAAGGCCAATTGATGTAAGTGTGAAAGTATGGAAAAATCTTGTAAAAGCATATGAGAAGTCTGATGCACGACGAAAGTCTGGTGAGGAGAGTACACAGGTATTTGAATTTTCTCATAAGATTATATCAAATTTATTAAACTATTTTTAAATTTTATTTGTGCATAGTTAAATTCAAATAGTATATGTTTCGGAACAAGGCCTCCAAGGCTAGGCTTGAAAAAATTCATGCCACACATCACAGTGGGCATAAAGGTTTATAGGCCTTGATTTGTACATTTGTAAGTAAATTTAATATGTTAAATGATATTTTTTTTATTTCCTAGGAAAAAGTAAATGGTTGCATATTAAATAGTTTAACTAGTCCATGTGCCATGTTTTACAGGAGGAGAAATATGGTCGGCATCCAATGTAATTTGGAAAGGAAATGTAACAAAGCAAAAAGTGGACTGATTTTGTAATTTGGATGGAGAAAAAGGTATCAATAGTTGACTTTCAATAACTTAGTTTTCTATTGTTGTGTTAATATGTCAATTTGAATTTCTTATGTTGAGTTGTTTATTGATGTGTAGGATGAGTTCTAAAGTGCTTCTCTGTTGGCCCTAGATCCCACTCAATTGTCCCATTATTTCATATTGAGGAAAAAATATTATTTTCCTTAAAGGGCAGTGGGTGATATTCATGCCGTATTTTCATCGAATCTTTTAATTAATGACCATGGTATTTTAATATATCTTAAATGTCTTCATTTAAGTTATGAGTTGTATCATTTGAGTAACTTAGTCCCATACTGATTTGATTTATCTTCTTTTCTCTCAAACATGGTATCTCAAGGAGTGCTTCCTTGAATTCATGTTGCCATTCTACTAAGTGATTTGCATGCATCTTTTTCATCCTTCCTCATGATGATTCCATTCTTTTAACATGTAAGAATTTTTTTATACATCTTGGTAGGCATCCTATAGATCTAACACATCCTTGTAGAACTCCTTTTGCACCAAGGTCAAGTCATCATGGATTTCTAATGCATATTCCATGAAATCATCTATGCCATACCTTGTAGCCTTGTAGTATTCCACTTGATGTTTCAAGTACTCAATTTCCTTCTTATTCCCTTCCATTTCTCATGTCATTTTAAGGATGTTTGATTCATTTTCTTGTGTTGTGGTGACCCTATTCATAGCCCTAGCCACTAGATCCATACCATCTACATTCATTACCATTGCTTCCATGGCTTCATTAAATCTCAAGAGTATAGTATGACATGCAACTTATTGATCAACAACATGTCAGGTACATGCTTGGGAAAAGTATGGGGTGCCTTTGCGGTGCCATAGATCTTCCTATATGTTAACATCTCATATAGGGAGTAATCTTTTAGGTTCTTCAATAAATTTTTCTGGATCATTAGTAATAGTCTTCAAAATTGGCCTCCAGTTCAAGTTCATTCTGCTTTCATAATACTTTATATCCATGGAGCTCAACCATTCCTTGATGCCATCAGGCGAAGATTGAGGAATGGTGTCAATATAGAGTACATCCCACTTGAATTATTTGAAAACAATAGCCATATCAAATGCCTTTCTCCCAAGTCCTACTCTTTCAAGGTTAACAATCTCAATCTCACTAATAGTGATTACTAAGAAAGGTAATTCCACCAACTCTACCAAAAATTTTACCGTAGGAACAATAAAAGAAGAGGCTTTGAAAGGAATTCTATGAAAACCAAGCTCTCTAAATGGTATATCAAACTCTAGTTCAAAATATTTTAGATGAGGCTGCTCCCATAGCTCTGTTACTCACTTGACAAATCCTTGAAACTCTACATTGATTTTATTTTTCCTATCACTCTCTTGTTGTTCTTCCTCAATTTCATCAGGATCATACATTGACCTTCTTTCCCCTCCTAAATTTTGGACCACATCCATTACCTCCACATAAAACTAGACATCCTTGGTCTTCTTGGTTCCCACCATGATATGGTTATGCAAATGAAAATGAAGTAAAGCAATCATCTCCTTCTCCGCTGGCTGGAAGAAGGCATTCTTAATGTTTTGATACATGATATCAACTCTCTCTTCTGCTCTCATGGTTCAATACTGAAATCCATTATGGTGGACCTCCAGAGTTCCAGTCATCTTTCTTCCTCTTCCACCAAATGTTGGCCTGATCCACAAGTCTACCAACCTAATTTGCTTTGTTTTTGAAAGCTAAAGTTTCTCCAGAATCATCAATGTAGCTCTCTTTTCCTTTTCATAATATTTCATTTCTACAAATCATCTGTGGGATTTAATCATTTGTACCACATAGTTGATGTGCTTTTAATCCTTGGATCTAAAGTAAATTTCCTTAACACAAATACTATTAGGGAATTTCAATGTTGGCATGTAGTTGGAATTAAAGCCAGTACCTGGAACATTGAAAATTATCCTTATATAAGAATTCCCTCCATCTTGTTGGCTTGTAACACTCTTGATGGTGGCTACATGAAATGGAACCATGATGCCATGTATGGGTACCAGAACAACATCATTTTTCGTATCAACCTGAATCATGAGCTCTCTAGAAACAAGGATATCATCCACATTTTCGTAGGAACTCATCTTAGTGGATGGATTGAAAGATCCATGTCCATCTCTTGTACCAATGCCCCCTACAACCAATCTTCTTGTAGTCTCCTCATTATTTTTCCTTGCAAGTTCTGCTTGGTGTTGTCGGCGTTGCTCTTCTTAAGTCATATCCCGATTATCAGATCATAAGGTTTCCTTGGAGATGCCTGATTCTCCTCCATTTACCTCAGCCTTGGCTTTTTGTTTCACTTCCTCATCTTCATCATTGTCATTAAATTAGTATGCAACATCAGTGTATACTTTGGAGCTAACCGCAGTTGCATTTTTAGGCACTTTATCCTTAACAAACATAGTGTGAGCAAGGAGAAATGAATAATTCTATGTTTTGAGGTTACTAGTCTACAACTAAAAAATTCTAAAACCCAAGTGATACATTAAAATCCATTCCAGCCTTCACAATTTTTCCATTTCTTGAATTCAAACTTAAACCAGACTCTCAAAATTTGATCCCTATTCTTGTTCCTGCAAACTTTGTAAGATGAGGTAAAAGTTCAGGGCCATCTCTTTAAACTACCTCCATAGATGCCTTATATTAACATACACGAACATGATATGATTATATACATGAAAAGGTCACTTAAAAATAGTATAATCAAAGTACAAAATTTCTTGAAGAACTATTCTATGTATGCTCAAGTATTGTTGCATGTCATAGCTTGCTTACAAACAAAAAAATAAACCATAAATGTAAAACAGATCTTTGCTTCAACCATCCCCATAGTACCATTTATACAAATATATTCAGAGAATGAAGGAAACAAATATTACATCCTAAGATCACAGTGATATTAATAAAAAGGAGAGCATAGAGTTCTCATGCCACAACAACTTTAATAAATGTCATACATGACCAAATTGGATTTAAACAACGCTAAATATATATCTTGTTAATATGACCTAAAGCCTTAGGAATGTTTTCCTAAATCCTAGATCAACCCCACACCTGTGGAAGATGAAGGGCCACTCCATATAGAAAAGTAATAAATTATCTTGTGTGGGTCAAGTAGACCAAATAATCCATGCATGAACCAATAAAACACCTCCATGATGGCTCGACATGTGTGCAAGGGTGCTATGCCATCTCTATCATGTTAGAAACCAAGATCAAATTTGCAAACTGAAAAGACCTTCCACAGAAGAGAAAATCAAAAAAAGTAGAGAGGTTGCAAAAGAATGTGCAACATAATATTATTCGAGAATTCAATAATTAAAAGATAATGATTTTCTTTATAAAAGAAAAGATGCATAACCCTAATCTTATTTTGAGCAACAAGATAGCTCAAAAGATAAGGATGAGAATTAATTAACCTAGGAAATAAATAATTACCTAAATAAACTTATGTAAAGTATAATTAAATATTAATTACACCAACACCCCCCCATAAGTGAAACTTAGGGAGAAGCAAATTATTATTCAAATATGAGTCTTGGCAACAAGGCCTGATCGGGTACTCATTTACAAATGCAATAATGAAGTAGAGAAGGAAAACCTAGTGGGAAAAAACCCCCCTACAATGAGATGACTGCTGCAAAGAAGCACTGGAAGAACACTATGGAGTAACACTGGAACCGCAATCCGACAAGCAAGGAAAGATACTTCTGTCTACAATGAAAATGAAAACCGGAATCATGATAATGTGATAGTAGACCCGATGCCACAAAACACTGGAAAACTCACAAACTGGAACAACCCTGGAATCTGTGAAGCAACAGTAGATGAGATGATGACATAATCTAGAAACCGTGTATCTCGATGCCAATGCCAAATTGTGACTAAAAATCTTCCATAGGAAGGAGTACCAAAAATAGACTCTGGAACATTAACCATAAAAACATGGCCCTCAAACTGAGAAGAATCTGAACCAATGTGGATCAAGAAACATAATCTCTCAACTGAAGTGTGGACCGATGAATCCGATATGTGTCAAGCTATAGAAAAAATGTGGCCAAAAGAAACTAGGAAACCAAATAACCCATACGAGCTACCAACAAATCAAAATGGATATGGAGATCAAAGTGAAAACTACACTCTAATTAGATTTATTATTCAAGAAACCCCCCCGAATGGAACTTTATCTTAGTTCATTTATTACAATAACCCAATAATTTTAAAAGGAGATCATCTTAAACATGCATAAATAGAAAAATAAAATAGACCTTAGATCTGTGTAGAGGACTGAATTAGCTTTCCAACACCGCAAGAATGACAAAAAATGGATCACCGAGTCAAAAGATATGCCCTTCGGAGTGAAAACAACAACATCTGAGTTCAAAGGCCTGTAAAATAAATCTGGAGAAAAATATGGTAGAAAAACTTACATCACTGGATCAGTGTCGGAATCATCTTTCCAGCGATATCTCGTTTGCAAAAAAGGGATATTGTATACAAAAAATACACCCGATTTCATGAACACTGCTCTAGAAGGCCCAATGAGGGCTGTAGGGGCCCCAAGGGCTAAAAAAAATTTGGCCTCTAGTCCTGTGCGTGACCAGAGGCTTGCAGTTTGGGGGTTGGGGTGGAGCCCTTGGTCCTCCATGGGATTGACGGCTCTGTAGAGGGGGCTGGGCGCATAGCGCCCGGTCCCCCATAGGACCTCGGCCTCTGCATTGGGTGCCCGCGGGGGCTGAGCACAGGGGCAGCGGGTTGGCAGCGCTGCTCGGCTGAGCGGCCAACGGGTGGCCACCTGACGGCGGCTACCTTTTGAACTAGAGAAGCTGGCAGCGGGCACAAAAAATTAATTTTTTTAATTTTTTTTGAAAAACGTGCATCGGGACGCGTGTTGGGGAGGTCGTATGGCCCCTCAGGGAAATTTTTTTTGCCTCCTGAATCAACTACACCAAAATTGATGAAACGAAGGGAATTTTTAGGGTTTTTGGCTGCTACAAACGCGATGGTGACCTTTGTTTCTGCTCAAACTGCTCCAAAAATTCGGCTACCTCTAGAACTTGCAAAAACACTCCCAGCCTGAAACCCTCACAGATCTGGCAAACGATGGCCAAAATTTGCAAAATAAAAGTCAATCTTGACTTTTTCCAGTGCTCTAAATCCAATGGTGAAGCCCGATCTGATCCAAAACACCTCATGAATGAACTCAAGGCATGATAACCTCGAGGAATCTGGAACGAACCCTGCAATGATTTTCTCAAAAATCTGAGAAGGGGTTGCAAATCAAGGCTCTGATACCATGTTAGAAACCAAGATCAGATTTGCAAACTGAAAAGACCTTCCACAGAAGAGAAAATCAGAAAAAATAGAGAGGTTGCAAAATAATGTGCAACATAATATTATTCAAGAATTCAATAATTACAAGATAATTATTTGCTTTACAAAAGCAAAGATGCATAACCCTAATCTTATCTTGAGCAACAAGATAGCTCAAAAGATAAGGATGAGAATTAATTAACCTAGGAAATAAACAATTACCTAAGTAAACTTGTGTAAAGTATAATTAAATATTAATTACACCAACTTTCCTCAACATATGTGCCAATGCCAAATCAAGTCCCACATGTGGTGATGAGAAGGTCGATCTATGTCAAAAAGTGATGAACGAACATGTGTGAGCCAATGGAGACCAAGTACTCCATGAACTAGTCTCATATAATTTGTAGTAGAAACTTATACATAATATGTCGATGTCTTAAGAAAATAGGCAACACAATATATCACCATGGATCTTGTAATGATTCTATCATTCATAAAAACAGTGAATTACATCCATTGTATACATAATATCTAGTTAAAAATTCAATATCCTTGATCTAATCTCTAGTTAAAATCATAATTAAATTTGACTTTCAATATTGACTCTAAAATACGGGGACATATAGACTAGTTAATTCTCAAAGAACCTTTGAAGCATATTATAGTGCCAAAATATCCCAGAAAAATACCCATTTCTGAAATATAGGAGAAGAAGATATATAGACCATTTAACTTTCAAAGGATCTTTGAGATGCAAAGGGTTGGAACTTAAGGTTATGTAATAGAATTTACAGTTGATAGTTAAATTGTATAACAAACTTTTTTATGATCTTTACTAACGTTTAGTAGAATTGTTGCATTTTTTACATCATTGGAATGACATATTAGTTGTAACTTTTTTGAAGTTTTATTATGGTATGTGCACTTTGATATGATGTAATATGATTATGGTTTCATTTCATATGTTGTAATATTAGATACATAACAAAAAAATAAATTATTGCATGAAATAAATAATAACTTTTCATTTTAAATGTTTTTTTTTGTAGAACACGGGTCTTCTAGAAGATCAAGATGATCCTCATCATATAGATCCAAAATATGTTGGTTCTAGTACAGATCACATGGAAGAGGATGATGATGACTTAGATACAGAAGACACCAAGGCCGATGATGATGATGATGACGATGATCATGATCATGACAATGATGATCACAATGGTGATGATGATGATGAGGAAATTACTGGTAGTAGCCAGTGACATTCATGATCATATAGACTAAATCATGGATCATTGCCGATATATCATTATGATGCATATTTTTCATGGTTACTATCATATGTATCATTTCCATAGCCTGCAGTACCATATTATTGAGTTGTATCATTTTGACATGTATCAGTTTGACTTATATCATTTGGACATGTATCATCTTGACTTGTATCATTTTGAGTTACATAATTTATCATTTTTTACTTATATCATTTGTACATGTATCATTTTGACTTATGTCGATTGTTGGACATGTATTATTTTGACATGTTATTGATCTACTAGCATATTTGACTTCCACTTGTTTTAGTTATATATGATGATGATCTTATCAGTATTGACTTGTCAATTTATATATATTGAAAGTGGTCAATGATTTTTGGATGGATATTTATTACGTATGATGATTTTAATTTACTACTTAGCATGGATGTTGTCAAATTAAATTAAATTATAGAAATTTGACTCACTTGTTTTAATTATAGATGATGATCATGTTATAATAATTATCTTGTTATTTAATCATATGAGTTAAATAATTAAATTACTTACTCTATAATCATGAGTTATTTAAGAGGCGTGATATATTTAACTAATTAAATTGAAATAAAAAATATTATTTAATTTACTTTATAAGCATATCAGCTATTTAAGAGGCATGATATATTTAACTAATTAAATTGAAATAAAACATAATAAATTAATAAATGGAAGCAAAACAAGAAGTATTTTTAGAAGCAAAAAATGGAGCAACAATGGAAGCCAAACTAGAAGCAAACAAGAAGAAATCTTGGAAGCAAAACTCGGTGTTATCTAGGAAGAAAAAATAGAAGCAATTCAGGTAGCAAACAAATAAGTAATAATGGAAGCAATTTTAGAAGAAACAAAAGATGCAATAATAGAAGCCATATTAGAAGCAACAAAAGATGCAAAAATTGAAGCAAAGCTAGATGCAACAAGTGACATTATATCGAAAGAAAAATTGGAAGAAAAACTAGAAGCAAAACTGGAAGTAAAATTGGAAGCAAAACTGGAAGTAAAAATGGAAGCAAAATTGGAAGCAACACTGGAAGCAAACCTAGAAGCAAACCTGGAAGAAAAACCGGATGCAAAACTGGAAGCAAACTTGGAAGTAACACAAGAAGCAAAACCAAAAGCAAAATTGGAAGCCAAACTGAAAGCAACAAAGGACGTCATAATGGAAACAAAACTGGAAGAAACAAAGGACATCATAATGGAAGCAAAACTTGGCATCAATTAGGAAGCCAAAAAAGAAGCTATTTTTGATGCCATACCAAAAGAAAAATAGGAAGCACAACTAGGAGCAAAACTGGAAGAAAAAATGGGAGTAGACATGTAAGCAAAATTGGAAGCCAAATTGGGTGCTAATTTAGGCGCTATATTCCCGACACTATTCCAGATGCTAAAGGAGGCACTATTGCTTGCACTAGTTTTTTGGCACAAAATCCAATGTTAAATCTAGTGCAAAAATGGACGCCAAAGAGAACATGTAGTTTGGCACCGAGTTTTGCATGGAAAAAAGTGTCCAATTCATGAACTCAAATGCACTAAATTCTGATGCTATTTTAGGCACTAATTTCCTATTTTTTTGTAGTGTATGGTCAATGATATTACAAAGATCGTTGACAAGGCTGAAAATTCACCCAAAGAGTTAAACATGCACTTTGTTGGAGTGCCATGTCGTACCTCAACAGATGGGGAAAGTTGTTCCCGAGATTCACCACTAGGCTCACCAAGTGATTCGGGAGTGGTCACAAACTCAAGGGAAATCAGGACTAGTTCCGTCACTAGAACATAACAAGTTAGCATGGGACCACCTTTTAGGGAAGGTGGACTCCTCTTACATCCTTTGTTGTTGGAAGGACCACTCTCCACCTTCTACTCCATCAAGGGACATGAACTCCCCACAAATGAGGCGAGAGGTGTGAAGGAAGAGGAGGAAGAGAAAACCACAGTAGATACCACCGAAATGTTTGGCATATCTATGGGTTTTGGAAAAGGTGGGACATTCAGAAGGGACATTAACAAAGGTAACTCCACCGAAGGAGCGATGAAAACCTGCAACTTTTTAGGGTTAGGCACATTTGTACTCAAAGCAGAAGTCAAAAGTGATGTGGAGCTAGATTGATTGGAAGGAGAGGGGAGGAGAGAGGAGGACGGGCAGGAGGCCCTATTATAGGGGCGCTCGTCTCCTCTTCCTTCCTTTATAAGGTGGCCTGCTCAGCCGTGAGATCCTTTCACCAGTGCTTGCACTCGTGCACAAGGTGGTTTCTACGAATCTTCGAGCTAGAGATCGAAGGTTGCGAAGGAACAAAAAGCTCCTACTCAACCATGGGAGTGTCCACCACACCTAATTCTAGCAGAGGGATAGGCTCCTAAATGGGAGTAGGAGGAGCAGGTTGAGAAGTAGTGGGGGGAGTCAGTTCTAATGCCTCGGCAACATGCCTCTTCTCATTTGCTACCTTGGAAGCAGGGACGGTAGGAGGCCTTGGAGGTTGAGACATAGAAGATTCCCCATGGGGGCCTTTTCCTCTACCATACAAATAGTACCAAGGTCCAAGCGGTTTAGTAGGGAGGTTTGTTATACTGATCTTAGGTTTATGCCAAGGCGGTATCATCAGACTTAATGGATAAAAACCAAGCATATTCATCCAAAACTCTTCTCTAGAAAGAGGAGGAGGAGAGCCATCTCGAGAATGGGGGAGCTTCTCTTTCCCTTTTCAAGAAGAGGATGTAATTGACTGTTGTACTACCAGAAGGGCCAATTTTGGTTTTTGCCCTTGCCCCCAGTCTTATACTTCATGTATTTTTTGTAAAGTAGGTCTTTTCTTGGAGGAAGTAGACCAATCAGGGTGGGACAAAAGTAATCTAAGGAATAACTACCATGCTCAACTAGTGGCTTATAACCAGTGTCATGGATCACATGTACAAAACCATCATGAATGAATTTCAAACATTTGTGCACAACCGAGGGAACTACATTCATACCTACTAGCTAGGGGATAACCAGCTTTACTCTAAAGAGCTAAAACCCCAAGATAATTTTGAATAAAAGATTCACAGATTTAGGTCCAACAAGAACTGACAAGACAATACTACCCAAAGGAGGTACAGAAAGCCTGTTGTGCATGTGGATGGTGCATACAGGTGCATTATACCCATATTTATGCAGAAATTTGATTAGCATGATATCCTCAGTTATGATATAAAATTGAGATGTCGATTCAACAAGAACACCTTCTATAGTGTTTCCATTGATTCGTGCAGGGATATATAGAGGATATGGTTCTCTATTAAAACCCATTGGTAGATCCTGTGAGGTGAAGGTTATACCAGTGCCACTACCACAAGTTGCACAAAGGGGATAGGTTTATGCAAAAAAGAAGCCATCATGTACACTAAATGGTACTCTCACAAAACCTCCCAATGGTCACAAAATAGGACAGTGACCCAATTAAGGTTTCCTTATGCAAAACTTTTAGAACCTTCCAACTACGCCTACTAGGGGTCGTAGGTTGGGTTGTAAGGCAAAGGATTCACAACACTCCTAGAATATGAGGAAAGGAGCTTTCAGTATCGCAAAATAGAACCAAAATGGTTCATGTCGGGTTCACCAAAAATGTAAGAGAGGGGGACCGACCACATCAAGGCCCCAAGTCATAGAGAGCCAAGAGTAGAAGGCTGCCCTAACTTACCTCACTATAAAGGAATTTTTTGAATGAGGGATGAGAACGATGACGACTATAAGGCCCTCCAACCACTCTTCAGACCCCAAATCTAAATTAGTGCTAGGCAAGCTAGTTTTCAGGTTTAGCACTGTACCTCAGGTAGCTCTCTGCCCGAGGATGAAAGTGCAGTTCTGAGATGACAGTGCGGCATGCTGGCATCTCTCAGATGCATTGGAATCCATACATCCAGAGGACCAAAAACATAGTATGAACTACCACAAAACAAGTTGACAACCTAGCTAGTCACTTCTAAGGGAACAAAATAGAAATATGAAGTAGGAAAGATACAAACGAATATGAAAAAGTAAATATATGAAGGCTAAGGTGACAAAGATAATCTCACAAAGATACTCATTCACCAACTAGCTCCAAATGCACATCCACCTACACACAAGAAAGAGGGAAAAATTTTGGGGGGATGTATAGGGGTCTGCCTCAGTCAGACCCCTATTTTGGTGTTTCCACCTCCATAGCCAACCAAGATAGCAATGATAGAGAAATGTATGGTAAAGAAGTAAAGAAAGAAAGTACACGAATAACACTACAAAACAATATAAAGCTACTCAACCAAATCATAAAGGAAAGGAGCAAAATGTTACCACCTCCACCAAGAGCTCACTAGCCAATGATAGAGAAAGAAGGCTTGAACAATCACCACAGCCTCAATTGTGATGAAGGGATGTGTTGCAAAACCTCAAGCCCATGCTACAATGGCTTGTTCCACACTTTCCTTATAGAGGTGATGGAGTGTTTTTGCTGCTATGAAGTGCCAAAGTGTTGCTTGAAGTGATGGAAGTAAAGAGATTGCAAGAAGTGATACCAAAGAGATGAAGTGAATGCTTGGAGATTGCCAAAAGGGATTGAGTTGCATGAAGAATGAATATTTTTGAAGGTGAGGTGAGGAGAATAAGACATTTTTTCAGGTCGGTTGGTCGAAGAGGGACATTACAAATTGTTCCCAATAGGAAGTGTAACGCCTCTGCCAACTTCAAATGCGGGAATCCATCTGGGATGTAAGTGTTCCACGCAGATATCTGTGTGCCACATGCACATCTCCAAAAAACATTCTTCTACCGACACAATAAAAATGCCAAGTGGAATGAAGGCAACTTGTTGATGTAGATTTTCACCTTCAGATTTGGTTTTCTAAGGTGAGGAAGTGTAAAAGGGGAATTTTCATAAGGGGTGCAAATTCGTGCCTATACAGATTGTAGGTCCTAAAGGGAGTTCTCCTCTTCCACCCTAGTTGTAGAGTCAAACACCAAAAAGGAAGAAGTAAGTTGTCTCCCTAGATGAATTTGATTTTGGTTAACTAGCATCAATAAAGGAAAACTCCAAAAAGAAGTTGAAGACGCTTTCTTAGGTGTTGGTAGATAAATTTTGGTATAAGTATGTAGAAGTTGCACAACCTCCTGCTAGGAAAGCAACCTAAGATATTGATATCTTAGAGTACTCAATAACTAGGATTGAAGTTAGCAAGAGGATTCATGAGTCAGCTAAGGAGGATGCACAATCAACACTAGCTTCTCTTATTGAGAAGTGTGATCAAGTGAAAAAGGTAAAGGATTAGTATAAAGCTACAGTGGAACAACTAGACCTTAGTACTTCAAAATATTACCCAATCTTCAGAGTTTGTTGAACCTGTGGCAACCAATATTGAAGATCTTATCATACATAAGGCAAAGAAGACTCATTCTAGAGGTAGGTTAGTTTGTGATTTTATTGATAGAATGAGGGAATAGGGAACACACCTTCTAAATTCAGTTGTAGAGAGGATTGAGAACATGGAAAGTACAAAGAAAAAGTTAAATAAAACTATTAATGCATTATTTGAGGATTTACAAGAAATGGAGAATCATCTAGGAGCTTGGACAAAGATGAAAGAACTCAAGCTTAGTGTGTTAGTTGAGATTGGGATCATTCTCAACAAAGAGATGTTCATTAATGTCAAGGAAACAATGAAACATAAGATTAGTGTTATCAAAGATTTGCAGGATTCTTAGGAAGTCAGTGAAGACAAAGATTTAAATATTGTCAATAGAATTGAGGAGCTTCCTTGCAAATTATTTGACGAAAATAAAAAAATCCTTCCCTCTGATGAAGTTATCCAGGAGTTCACATCCATGATCCAAAAGGAATTTGAAGATCAAGCCTTCTTAGTGGCTTCGATGGAAAAATTGTTGGGCATTCAACTCACCCTAGATAATATTAAGGTATTTTTGGAAAGTAACAAGAAAGCTCACAACACCATCAAGGACTCAATAACAAAATTTCTTGATATCTTCAAGCATACATTAGGGCCATATGAATTTGAGGTTCAAGAGATCCTGAAGAAATATGAAGATTTCTTGGAGAAAGATGATGGAGAAATTTGAGCATGCCTTGGTTTATTTTCAAGTATTTATGCTTTATGTAATTAGTTTTCAACATTTTACATGTATTTTATCTTCAATTATTTCTACTTTATGTAATTAACTTTCGACATTTTACATGTCTTTTCTCAATATGTAATTACATGTAAAAACAACACGAGTGATAAATCAAATCAGACTTTGTTGTTGAATAAGTCAAATTAGTTATTACTTTCTTAGATTAGCTCTCAACTATCCTCTATATATATAAGGGAGTTTCTTTTGTAAAGGACCTTTTTGATTTTTGAAGCAAAATTCTACCCATTTTGAGAAGCATACTTGAATCTTTGTGTTGAATGTGCATATCAAAAATTGATCAATAAAAGAGGTGGATTTGCATCCAACCTTTGTTTTGGAGAATATTAGTTATGTGTAAGATTGTTCTTACATATTTCTTATCACATTTTCTCAAAATTGGTTTATAAAGTGGCGTGATACTTCATTATTGAAGGGAATTCAGATTTGATATTGATAGTCTTTGTGCTACCTTATTGCATTTGGATCTTATATGTTTGTATGAGAACTTGGTTGATAACACAAAGACTTTGAGTTGTGGTTATTTGCTATGTTTGTGTGGATCTCTTTGTGGTCTATGTTGGAGTCTTTGAGTTGCAACATGCATCACTTGTTATCTTTTGGAATCATCTTTGGAAATAGCAAAAGTATTTTAACTTTTGTTGTTTTTCAAGCTACAAAAATCACTAGTAACTTTGTTGATTATTCTTACATCTAATCAAGTTAGATATTGGTTATTACTACTTTGGATAATAATTTGAAGTAGATTACTTTTCATAATAAGTATTATTGTAAGAAAGAGACATATTTTTTGAAATAAGAGAAAAGGATGACTATAACACCCAATGAATAGTTTAAGTGTATATAATATTGGCTAGTTACTAGTTAGTTTACAGAGTAGTAAGAAGTGAGCTTCCCCTTTCTGAGAGGAGAGATTAATTTTTCATCATAGTTGTGGCTGAAATAACCATTTTGTAATTATTAAGTGATTAAAAAATATTCACACAACAAGACGGTAGCTCAGTATATTGATAAATACCTCTAGAGGAATCCCTTGTTTGAATTCGGGGCATGATACATAGGATCACCTTGTAACTAGGAGTTATGGGAATAAATTCAGTCACTAACTTTGATGTAGAATCCTCCCTTGAATACAGAGTCACTAGGTACTTTGTTTGAGAGCCTCTTCAAGGCTGGAATGTTGAGAGAAACACCTCTCTCAACAAGATGAAGTGAAATTTCTTCTTGTCCCACCAGGAAATTCCAAAAACTATTGTCACATAAAATTGTACCCTACTGAACAAGGATTTCAGTGTTTTAATGACATAATGGAAACAACCTCAAGGTGTGGGACCTTTCACAAATGTGCTTGAGTCTCTGGAGAAGGAATCATCATTGGGGATTGGGATTTGGGCCTACTTCATACTTTATTCTTCATTGACATTAGGCCATCAAGGATTGGGATTCAGGAGTACCGCTTATTGCATATCAAAAGAAAATAAGAGATGAGGGAAAATGAGTGAATCATGAAGTCCAAAAGGATAATCCTTTTCTGGCTATGGAGGTTTGGAAGGAAGCATATACCTTATCACAAATGTGAAAAGGGTAAAAGGGAAGACCAAAGATAAAATTCTGAAAGGATTCATCAAGGGTCAGAGGGATGGGTTACCTCTTAGCAAAGAAAGGTAAGAGGTAAGGGAGAAGCCTGAAACCTAAAGTCTGAAAACTCAACACTTAGTCAATTTTTTGAAGGAAGAAGTGAAGGTGAGAAGGGAGAAATATGGAAGATGAAAGTATAATGCCCAAATTCCAAAGATGAGATTTTGGGGATCAAATATTGAGAGGAAGGCTTAATGCTTGAGATGAAGAGATGAAAAGAGAAAGAAGGCAAGTTGATCCTTGAAATCTAAAAAGACAAGACTTGGTGAATCCTAAAGTATTTTGATCAAGCTTTGAAGGTCGGGTGGAAGGCTTACACCTTATAAGGAGAAAGTGGTAAGACTTAAAAGGTAAGGCCAAAGGTCAACACCTAAAGTATGATAGAAGAAAAGGGGAGAAGATGGAAGAGGTAATAGGGAAACCCAACTCCCAAAGTCTGACTAATCAAGACTAATAAAAATATTGAAAAGCCTCTTTGAGACTTTAGTGATCAAGGGTAAGGCTTGAGGCTTACCAAAAGGAATTGATAAGGGTTAAAGGGTAAGGTCGAAGGTCAAAACCCAAAAACTTTGAAAAAAATAGAAGGCAAGGAAGAAAGGGAGAGAGCGATGGAGAAGGCATGCGAGTAGAGAGGTAAGCAAAAACTCAAAAGATTAGGAATTAGCCAATTTTAGGAACCTTTAAGGAGAATTCATGCAATATGGCCCATGTAGGATCTCTCAGATTGATTATCAATGATGGTTCATCAAAAGGTGGCATGAAATGTCAACACTTATTTCTCTAATTCTCTATCTATCACATATCTCTCTCCCCTTCCCTCTCTACTCTCTTTTTCTCTATCTCACCTCTCTCCCTACCTATCCCTCCCTCCCTCCCTCCCTCTCCTCTCTCTCTATC
>VDFB02168118.1:36491148-36545209 GCA_007258455.2 Sequoia sempervirens | reverse complement strand
GGAGGCAGAGAAAGAGGGGGAGATAGAGATAGAGGAGGGAGAGGTTGGGAGAGAGAGAGAGGTGATAGAGAGATGTGATAGAGAGAAGTAGAGAGGAAAGGAGGAAGGTGGAGAGATTGAGACATGGAAGGAGGGAGGGAGAGAGAAAGAGGTATAGATGGATAGGTTAGATAGAAAGAAGTAGAGAGGGAAGGTAGGTGGGAGGAAGGAAGAGAGAGAGAGGAGATAGAGAAAATTAGAGAGGGAGGAGGGAGGGAGAGTTAGGGAGAGAGAAGTGAGATAGAGAGTATATATCAAGAGAGAGATTAGATAGAGAGATGTAGAGAGGGTAGGAGAGAGGGAGGGAGATAGAGAGTAGAGAGGGAAGGAGGGAGAGATAGAGAGCGAGAGAGCTATGGATAGGTAGAGAGGTAGTTCTTGAGCTCAAGGGAGAGAGAGTCAAATAAAGGGATGGATATAGTGAGAGAGAGGTCTAGAGTATAAGAGATAAATAATGAGTGAGATATATAGAGAGAGAAAGATGAAAAAACTTGTTGATTACTAAAATTTGACATGATTATTGAAATTTAACTGTCTAAAAAATTATAAGATCTTTCAAAAAAAAAGAAAGAGAGATTTCAAAAAATACATTCCAAAATTTCATGCTTCACATTTGGTGAGCACCATATGCTACACTTCATTTGGTGCTCACCAAATGATGCAACTCATTTGGCTAGTACCAAATTTGACACTCACCAAATGATGGAATTCATTTGGCGAGTGTCAAATTTGGCGCTCTCCAAATGAGTTCTATTTTGAAATCCTGAGCCGCTTGGTCATCTGAGCCATTTGGTGAGTGCCAAATTTGGCACTCACCTAATTTGGCACTTGCCTAATTTGGCACTTGCCTAATTTGGCTCTCTCCAAATATTCATTTTGAGTAAAAAAACAAAAGTGGCATCTTTTTTGTGTCACAACTTGTTGCACTTACCCACACTCTAATCAACAAAAACCTAGAAGAAAAAAACTTACAATGAATAAATAATTTTAATAAATAGATCTATCAAGGAAGTTTGGTCCAAGAGAAGAGATTTGGTTGTGTGGTATTGTAGATATTTTCCTTCTCATAGTTGTTTTCATGATAAATTCTTTGTAAAATTTTCCCCTTTAGGGTCCACAAATCCACCTAGAAGCATGAGAAAATAGACTTTGTGCTACTTTCCATCATTCTAGACATTAATCACTACCAAATCTACATGCAAATATTCCCACAAAATTTGTTGAACATGTGGCTTGGAGGTGACATGAATATCAATCCTTACACAGTCTAATAAATTTGGACATGGCCACTAACATTTCATTCCCATCAAATTTTCTATTATTTCAAATAAAGAATTCTTTCTAGGTGCTTGTCAATAAAATTTGGTGGTTATAGTGGTTTTCTAAATCAATTATAATGGCTAGACAAATCAAATCAATTGAATCATGAGAAAAAGGAATTACTAGGCATCCATGGGAAAGTGTAGGGACAAATCCAGCCATAAGTGAAACCTTAACCACCATCTGTAAATAATTGTTGAAAATATCATTAATCACACACCAAAACTACACATTTTTTTCTCCACGTAGTGAAAAAACATCTTTGTACACTATCAATTCATTTATGACATGTTTGTTCCCTTTCTAGTAGCTACAAAGCTTCTTCGAGTAAGTATAGTGAGTTGGTGGGAAGTCTAACAAAAATAAGTGATATTTTTGAATAATTAAGGGTTAGGGACATTACTATAAAACATAATCAATGTTTCAAGAATTTGGGATGAGGAAGAAGTTATGTAAGATGGGGAAGAATGAAAAAATAGTCCTAATGAAATAAAAGAGTATTGGAGTGTCGAGGATTGGTGTTCAAAAATACTTTATATTTGGTACTATTTCAAGGAGAATCTTAGTGGAATAACCCTAATAAGAATATAAAATATATTATTGGGTTGAGATATTTTAGGAATATGCCTACATGAGTACTAAAGTAGGGTAAATCTTGAAGTATTGTCTATGAAAAGGTATTTCAAAGTGGGAACCAAACTTTGGGATAGAGCTAATAGGTATGGTGGTAAAGGCTTTCCCGACCCCCTGATCTCAAAAGACTTAGGAAATTATGGGCAATGTGAATATAGAATAAAATTTCAAGATAGAAGGACAAAAGATCCTAAAAGTCTAACAAAAATGAGGGGACTTAAGGGAAACTCATTTGACATTGGAATTTTGGGGAAACTATGAAAACGGTACCTAGTTAAGGAATTCCCAAACTTTGACCTTGAAAAACTTAGAAATTTTTTGGGAAGTAAAAGAATTAATGGAGCATATATGCAATGGATTGATGATCAAGTCTAACACAATAAAGGAAAAAAATCCTAAGGTAAGACTCACTTGCTTTAAACTTTGGATAGGAATCATGACCTCCCTCACAACTTGATAAACCAACACTTAGAAAATTTTAAACAAGGCATGAACAAGATATCAAGCCACAAGAAAGGCATGCCAAAAATGAAAACCTTAATAGGCTGAAAATATATAGGAGACTCACAAAAAAATACCATATCTAGAAATTACCTAAACCTATGTGGTTTTTTTTACCTCACCAACCCACACATAGGTTCATGCTTAGGAAAAATTTAGAAATGGAAACCTTTAACATTTCATCCCCCCTTATAGCTCACTAGTAATAACCAATTCAAGAAATTTTACCTAGGCCATCTTGCATGATGTTATTCCTCTATACCTTGCATTTTCTATCTTTTTTCTTGACTTGGTAAAAAACCCAAGTTGTAAAAATAAAATTTTTGACAAGTGTTGAAAATTTTATGATTTTAGGGTTTTTCTTACCCTCATTCCATCATACCTTTCCTATTGGATTTGATTATTCATGTATATCCTTGTAAAAGTGGCTCAATATGGAATTTATCGATGTTTTGTGTCATCAGGGTTTCCCTTCTATCCACACTAATCAAGTCCCCTTCATGAAGTCTTCCTAATTATTGAAATCCAAGTCCCTAAAACTTCTTAAGTAATCCTTGTCATACTTTTAGACTTTTCTTACCCTCATACCTACATGCCATCTCTATCACCTCCAAATTTTACCTTGTTTCCCTTTGAAAATATTATAAGTATGAAATTTATCAATATGTGGTGTCATTGGTGATCCTCATAATCATTTATCAAACCTAAGGTTCATCGAATCTCTGATCCCTGAAGTTCAAGTCCCTAAAATTGCTTAAGTTTTCCTCTTATCAAACTTTTGGGTCAAGTCATTTTTTTCATTTTCATCATCCTCTTTTAGCATGTGGTATGCAGTAGCCTCAAGGCTAGACAAGGTTTGTTATGAAACTACCTAAGTATGAATTTTATCAAATTTTTAGAGGTCTTCTTCCCCCCAATACCATTTTGGTATGTGGTAAGTGTTCTTCATGATCCTCGAATCTCAATTCATTCCTCTTAAAAATTTCTTAAGTATATTTCATTAGACTTTATGATTTCAATTTCCCCCTTACCTTCATACCATTTTTGTACGTGGTAAGAATTCTTCCTGATCCTTGAATCCCGATTCACTCCCTTTTCCCTTTGCAAATTCCTTTAAGTCTTTCATCAAAATTTCAAGATTTCGCATACCTTCCTTCCATTCCTTTCATCCTTGATTCTACTATTGATATCATCGAAGGTCAAACTTTCAACATCCCTCATCTTTCCCTTCCTCATTGGCAAGCTTCACGATGGATGTTTGATTCTCAATTCCAAAAAAAGGATTGTCTCATCTAAGCATTGGATATGGACATGCTCTTCTTCCAAGCCTAGTGGTAAATGGTATGTGATAGGTCCAAGGCCTAATGCCCAATGGTAAGGATCTTTGAGCTTGTGGATTAGTTAATTTTTTGGCATAGTGAAAAGCTTGAGCTAGATACTTCATTGACAGACTTTAGCAGTTTGTGTTTTGACCTAGAGCATCATTAATGTTGCGATGACTATCTCAACTACTAGATTTTAATCCATTCGGTCTTCAGAAGGGCTTTAAATTCAATTTTTTTTGGATTCCAAAGGGAAAAGTGGCACCCATGCTACTTTTATTTATTTGTAGACCCTTATTCTTTCATGACCATTCTTAGGCCACAATTTGCAATAGATTTCATGAGGGTTTCTACATGTTTCCTCAAAATCATCAATTTAGAAATATGACAGGACTGTTTGGCAAGATTTCAATCCCTTCCAAATGATGATTCTCATGTAGATATGTCATACACCATTGGTATGGTTGTGGCTAGGGTTCTTTCCAGGCCACATGCTCCTCTCTCTCACTCTTTTATAGTATTAAGGACTTGTGTGTATTCATTGTAAAGGGTTCTTCTGTTTCTCTAGTAATGTCAAGTGTTTTACATCCTCTGCAACTATAAAGTCATATGCCTCTATATTAATAAATTTATAACTTCACCTCCTCTCTCTTCTTGCATTTGTTTAAAACCCTATTACGTCTAATCATGTATGAACATTTTATCTTCTTTTCTACACTTTAATGTTATTTTAATCTATTTTAGGTGTTGATTTAGGAATATCATCTTCCCTTTAAGTATCTATAAAACCCAACCTCCATACATACTTCTAAGAGTTGATACAATAGAGATTTGTGTGAAGTTTTCTAGTAATTCTTATTGATCCTCTATGCAATTCTAGGTAGGAAGAAACACATTTTGATCTAGGTACATCACCACCCTTTCCCTTTCATGCATTCCTTCTTCTAATTTTCCTCGTTCAATAGATTAGGGTTAGTTTTAGATTTATTCAATGTTGGTTTTGACCAAAATCATTTCATCTAGGTTAAAAATGAATCCTCCTTCTTTAGAGGTTTGATCTCATCTACAAGGTCCCACACCTTGAGATCAATCCCATGTTTCACTAGAATTTTGAACAGGTTCAATAAGGGCGCAATTCCAAGTGACAATAGTTTCTAGCATGCTTGATGGAACCAATGTGATGAACTATATCTCATGATGTTGATATATTAGTGCAATATCAATAGTTACAGTTATTGAACACATATACCAATACCTAGTGACTCTATAAGAAAATTCAGTGACTTTGTAAGTTTTGGCTCTATAACTTGTAGTCCTACAAATATCATTATCATAATTTAAACAAGAGATTCTTCTAAAGGTGTTTTTTAGTTCATTGAATTATATTTTTTCTACTTTTAAAAGAAGAAATAGGCATTCCATATATCCAATGAGAAGAACTAGAGATTATGTAACATCATCCCCTAGAGCATAATCTACACCTCTATTTGGTAGGTTACCACAACCAAGAACACCTACCATTAAAATAAATAGAAAACTATTTCATATGGCTACTCCAAGAGAATAGGTATTTTCACCTTCAATGGTGGTAGTCTCCTTATGTTGGATCAAAGAGATGACATACCAATGGTTTCCTTAAAAAGTAACCTTATTTTACTGGTGAGACAACCACTACCCCAATAGAACACATTCAAAATGTTCCAACATCTTTTATATCCATAACACCATAGATGATAATGTGGCTATTAGACTCTTAGTCACATCCTTCAAAGGTAAATCGATGCAATGATATAGGGGATTACAAACCAATTCCATCCATAATTAGGATGAGTTAGGTGAAAGAATTTGTGAGAAATTCAAATTACAAGAGTGATCATCAATCACTAGTAGAACAACTAATATAATTAAGAATGCTCCCCATGAATTCATAGGAGACTTCAACTTTAGATTTCAAAAACCTAGGATATGATACCTACCTTTGTAAAACCATCTCAAAATAACACTTTCCTATATTATTTGAGGGATATTAACATGGATGTCATAGTTATGATAGAATCCATGGGAGGGATAACTCTACCAAATCATATGAAATTATCATTAGGGAAAAAAATTGTTTGATATAGGCTGGAAAGATAGACCCAAGGCCTCTATTCCTAGAGATTCCTCCTCAATAGCCTACCTTGGTACCTCTTCCCATTGCATCAACTAGTCAACCATTTACTTCTACTTCCTCTTCAAATGAGTTGCATGAGGTTAGTTCTTTTCTTTAAAATTTTGGTAATTGATTGGTGATGATAAGGAGGAAAAATATCAAAATAGTAGGCCTTATTAGCCTCATAATCAAGATTATCAGGAAAACAAAGAACCCTACCAAGGGAACACATAAGGGAAAAAATAATGGATTTATTCCAAGTCTCTCAAAAATATCAATCCAATAGTTTCTATTACTTCAAATGCCATTGTTCCATTGTAGAAAAATTTAGATCAGGAGCATGGGTGCTGCTACAAATGTAATTAGCCACATAACTAAAATATATCTTAGATTAGAGAGTTTCTTCAAACTCTAATGGTCCAAAATGAAACATAACAGTTTAAAATAATTCATACAGTTTTTGGTATGCAAGACCATATGTCAAGATATTTGATATTGGTCAATTGGAAATGGTTCATTTTTTGTGGCATAAATATGTTTTTCAATGGATAAGAGTGTTGATGTAGTGGCCTAAAATACAAGGACAAAGAGAATAGTGATGAGGGTGGAACACTTTCCATGTTTAATCATTTATTAGCTTCCCAACCATCCTACGATGATATGCATGAAATAATAATAGGTAGGACAATATAATGTTTCAACCAAACTAGATTCTTAGCAAGGGTGAAAATCACAAGATTAACCTCAAGTTAGCTAATCAGCAAGGTTGGACACTTTTATTATAAAATTTTCCTCAAAGGTTACTCATGATCCTTTAAATATTGTTGATTAATGACGAAAGCCAACCTAAATGTCACCATTTGGGAGGATTTCTCCATCCCATCTCAAATGCATTTGTTGCAAGAAGCATTGAAGAACATTAATCATCTAGGTGAGGGAGTGACAAACTAAGAGACAACAACTCCAAATAGCCCAGTTCAACCCAAAGAGAAAGGGAAATCAATTACAGTTAGTAAGACACCCCATTTTTTATATGTCTTTAATCATTGGAGATTAGTTAGTCCATAATTGTATGATAGGTTGAGGGACTAGTAGCTTTGTTATGCCAAATAAAATAGTTGATCTCCTTGGCATAAAGTATGACCCAATGTCCAAGGGTGTTGTACAATTAGATAACATAACTATCAAGACAATAAGGGTCATTAAGGATTTAAAATTAACCCTACATGCATTCCCTAGTTATATAGTTTTGTAAGACATATCAGTCATTGACCTCCTTGCATTCTTCACTACATGTCTATTTAGGAAGTTAACTACAAAAATAGATGGGAACCTATCATTTGATCAGTCCCATATTCTATTTAGAATAAGGTATGGTACAAAGGTGATCATCATGATGGAGCCTATTGAAAAAGATCACATTGAACCATATGAACCCAACCCCATAAATATGAATTGCTTATTGCACGATGAATGGAGAGAGTGCATTAGTCATGAACCTACTACCCCTTTGGAGGAGGTCCTTGATTTTCTATTGGATTAAGAGGGAATTATTTTTAGTTTGACCCATACCATGAGGCAAAGGAGACTAGGTTGGGTACTTACTTCATATTTGAGGAAAACATTCATATTCCCAAACTTATGAAGGCTCAAGTGGGCACAGGGTATTTGTGGAAGTTGGTTTTTGATGGATCAAGAAACAAAAATGGTGTCAATGTTGGTGTAATGTTCATTTAGATTCAAGTATCGAGAAGTATTACTTCTCATCCAGGATTTAATTTAGTTGCACAAAAAATGTGTTTGAGTATGAAGTTATAATCCAAGGTCTCAAACATGCAAAAAGGAGAGGGATTAAAGCCTTACAAGTCTTTGATTATTGTAAGATAGTTGTGCATCAAACCAAATTTCAAAGCAGAACGCAAAAATATTTTTTTGGAGTACTAAAAGCATAGGGTATGGGACATGACTGGTGACTTTGAGGGTTTTAACTTTCAAACCATACCTAGAGGGAAAAAAAAACATGTTGAAAAACTTGTAGCTTAGTTGGTGTCAATTTGACATACCAACACATGTAGAAAAGAGGTAGCAACATATTAGGCTTGTTGTGAGGCCTATTGTCCCAAACAACCAAACCAATTAGAAATTATTTGAAAATGATCAGTAAATAATTAATTTATTGTAGGAAGAGGTAGAGTTATTTTCCAAAAATTAGTCCAAGTTGTAACAATAATATAAATACCAAATCATGATACTCGGGAGCAATACATTTCCAAAGGGTCTCATTGTTGCAAGTATGAGCAAGTTTGGTGGTGTTGTCATTGATGTCAACACAGTTCAATATGTTGGAGATTGTGCATGTATAGTTGAGATGTTGAGATGTTGTGAGTACATGGAGCTATCCTTATGATGTTGTAGCTGTGCTGAAATGATGAGTTTCTAAGTGCTTTTGAGAAAATTAATAAAGAGTGAATTCGATGTTATGTATGGGTTTAGAATGTGCTTTGATATGTGCTCCTTGTTTCTTCTATGTTGATCCTACACTCATGCGGATCTCAAGGTTTATTGTTGGTGATTTTTTGGTGTCATCTTCTGATTTGTAGCTTCTGGATTGATGGAGTATGAAAGTTGTGTTCACTGGTATGAGAATTGTTTTGTCAGAGTTGGTTATTTATGGACTGGGAGAAATTTTTCTGCTCCGCAATCCTCCGCTATTTTTTTTCAGGTCTTGCGGATTTGGAACATGTCTTGTAATGGTGTTCTTTAGGTTCTGAAAATTTTGTTTGTCATTTGGTGATTCGGAAGTTGAGTTTCAAAGTTGTTGTATGTGTTCGCACAGTACAGATGGACTGATGGAAGGTGTTCTTTGTTCAAAATTTTTTGCACCTACTGTGGATGTATCTAGAAGTATCTAAGGTGTGTTCTTGTGCATGATGAAGATGTTGTGTCATCTACGTGTTATCTTCTTGCTAGGAAGCATGTACTTCAATGTTCATTTGTGTTTTCATTAGGTTTGTTCGACCTAGTGTTTACACTTCATATGAAGAATTTAAAATTTAATTAAGGAAGCATGTGGTTGATCTACGACATTATTTTTGGTCTTGGTTAAGTATTTAATTGGTCCATTCTCATTCCTTTCCACCATGGGAATGTTGAGTTGTCGACCTAGTTTGAATTAATGAGATGAAGCATATGTGGCCGACCTTGGAGAAAGTTTCTAAGGTTGAAGAGGGTATAAATGCAAGTCGAGATGCGAAGAATTATAATATACACAAGTAATGAAGTAAGTTACAAGTGAAGAGCATAGTTGTGTGAAAGTGAGTTGAGGCAACAATACTTTATTGTGTTAGATTCCTGAAAGCAGTGAGTTGAAGGTTTCTACAATCTTCTGATCAAGGATGTGAATGTGTGTATATTGATATGGTGGATCTTTCTGTTATATTTTGTATCTATAGGCAGTGATCCTCCCTATTGGAAAATGAGTCCTTTTTGTAGGTAGTGAGCCTCTTGTATTCAATTTTGCTATCATTTTATATTGTGAGTTAATCCTCACCGTGGTTTTTCCCTCATTGGGTTTTCCAGTAAAATCTAGTGTTCATTGTGTTGATTTGGCTTTCTGTTATTTGCATTTCATATTCATACTTAATAACATAATAGTGTGGTTGTGAAATTGATAAGTGTTGAAGTATTGTGTTTGAATTTGGTGACAATTGATTCACTCCCCCTCTAAGTTGTCCTATGCCTTTTAACAATTGGTATCAGAGCTTTGGTTCCTTGGTGTAGAGCTTAACCACTTAAGGAAGATCTAATGACACATAAGTTGGTGATCCCTATGTTCGATGGATCTGATTATAGTGACTGGAAAGTGTAGATGAGAGGATACATTATCTCTCTTGGTTACAAGACCTGGAAGGATATTGAGATGAAGTATATTGCTCCAGTGAGTGGTCCTACTATTGTAGATGAGTTTTTTTCTTATGAGGAGAATGAAAAAGTGAGGTATTCTATTTATAGTGCTTTATCCAAGACTGACGAACAAAATTTATCTATCTAGGCACTGCTTATGAATTCTAGAAAATGTTGGAAGATCTTTATGAAGGAAATGATAGAGTGAAATTGACAAAGATGCTGACAGCAAAGCATAGATATGAGAAGATGACAATGGAAGAAGGAGAAGATATTGCAAGCTATTTTTTAGAGAATTGATCTAGAAATAAATGAAGTTAGAAATCAAGGGGGTACTCTGACTGATGAAGATATAATTGAGAAGATTCTAATGACTCTACCAGAATGTTACAGTGACAAAGTTTCAGTTATTGAGGAAACATATGATCCTAATAAATATACTAAAGAAGAGCTATTTGGAACCTTCACTGCATTTGAGCTGAGAAATTTTGGAAAGAAAGAGGAAAAGATAGAAACAACAATTAAAGCAACAAAGATTGAAGATGATCCGAATAGTGATGGTTTAGATGAGTTGGAAGCGAAATTTACAAGTTGAAGAAAGGTACCAGAAAGTATAAAGGTATGTTGCCCTTTAAATGTTTTAGTTGTGGTAATATTGGTCATTATGCCTTAAGATGTCCAAATAGAATTGTACATAAGAAGAAAAGGGATCATAAAGATAGAAAGGATAAGACATACAAAAAGTTGTACTATGTTAGAGAAGAAGTTGGAATATTTGATGATGAATCTGATTATGAGAATGATGATAGTGAATGCTTATTCTTAGCTTTGGAGAGTAAATTTTTGTCTGCCAACTCTAGAAAAAGTGCAAGAAAAAGTGATTTAGAGAACAAGAAGGATGAGATGGAAGATACTTTGGTCACTGCCTTTCATGCTAGACAAGATGACGACTACTGGGTGATTGACATCGGATGTTCTAATCACATGATCGGAGATAAAAGTAAGTTTACTAAACTTGAAAAGTATGATGGTGGTTTGGTCATGTTTGGTGATGATTTAGGAGTAAAGATTGTTGGGAAAGGTACAATTAGTTTTGATAGAATACACAACAATGATGATGTATATTATGTGAAGGGTCTAAGGTATAACCTTTTGAGTGTTGGAAAAATGTGTAGCAAAGGTTTTAAACTTGTGTGTCAGGATAATACTTGTGGGATCAGAAAAGGATCCAGAGCTATGGTTGCTGCAGGAAGGAGAACTCATGGAAAAATATATCAGCTTAAGGGTGTTGATGGTCAGTGTCTTGTATCTCAATTCAATGAAACTTGGTTGTGGCACCAAAGAATGAAACATGTAAACTTTGATAATCTAGTAAGAATCAGTTCAAGAGATGTTGTCTGAGGTCTACTTAAAATCATAAAGCCTGGTAATACACTCTGCAGAATTCTCAGTTAGGGAAATAGACAAGATGAAATTTCAAAGGAAAAGAGCAAAATATACACTACCGGAATGTTGGAATTAATTCATATAGACCTATGTGGTCCTACTAGAACAAGAAGCCTAAATGGTGACAGGTATTTCATGCTACTTATTGATAATTATTCTTGAATGACATGGGTTGCTTTTCTTAGAGAAAATACTCAGGCTTTGGATAGTGTTGATCATCAAAGCTTGCACCTCTTTGACAGTCTTATGGGAAATTCAACGAGTGGGGGACAAATTGCATCTCACTAAATACCCCAGGTTTTTTAATATAAATTTGGCTCTTATTTTGGGGTTTTTAGATAAGGGAGAAAAAGAAATGTGAATATAAAACATGAAAGGCGATACGCCAAAGTTTTACAACATTTCAAACTCAAATTATTCCTATGATTGATATAAAGAACGCATAATGCCACAACCCCTCATTGTTGGAAAGAGAATGAACAACAAAGGCTAACTTCAAGCACAGTGTAGACTTTCAAATCTTTTTGTAGGCATTGTTCATTGAGGTCTAATCAAACATAAAAAGTTCTTAAAGTAAAAGAACAATATTCAGAAATTATAAGAACCTTGTCTCCCAATACAACATAGCACAGAAAAATAAAAATTTCAAAGATAATGGAAAATTCCAATGACAGTCTAATTTTTCCCAAAATGCTACTTCACAATACAAGCATAAAGCATAGAAATCCACTATTTAAACTATCAGAATATAGCTTGCAAGACACAGTGTTTCATTCAAAATGATAATATGAAGAAAGAAGACTTGAAAAAGGCCATACATGCACAATCTCAAAAATTCCCCTAAATAGTTCGCGCTTTAATTAAAATTAAACTTTGAAACAAAGGTCAGATGCCAATCTGACAATAGTTTAAACCTTATTAGATATAATTTTCTAGAATAAAGCAGTTCTATAACTTGCTTCTAAAATATAGTTCATAAACTTTAAGAAAATTAAAAAGGAAAACAATTCCCCTTTTGAAGAAAACAGTTTCCTCCTGGAAAAATCCTTTTTCTGGTAACATTGCCTCCCTTTTATAGCCATTTTTTAGACAGAAACATCATCTTTCCTAGAAGTAAATGTTGCCAAATGTTGATACCTGATAGCCCACAATCTAATTTATAAGCCCTTGGTTAGGCCACAAAAAATCTTTGCATTAACTTTTCAGCTACCGCATTAATGTATTCTAGATATTTTGAAGAGGGAGAGCAATATCAGATCCAATCTTAAAATGATATTTCAAAAAATACTACCTTTGACTTAATCACATCACCTTGAAGTACTAACCAAAAGCTTCCACCCTAAGATAAACAAAGAGAAACTAGCAAGTTCTACCAATCTTAAAAAGATATAATCCTCCTTTGATAGGGAGGTGACACGTCATTCAGTCAGGAACTTATGCTTCTCGAAGAATGTTTTTGCATTGAATTTCCATTGTCCTGAAACGTGTCTTGGGCACTCCTCTGAAAAGAAAAATGATAAAGGAAAAATGTGCAACCACCCCATGGCATATTTCCCATCTTCCTTATCGACCTAACTTTAATCCCTATCACTTTTGTAGAATATAAAAGTAAAGCCGAAAACTAGAAGGTTAGGGAAATGCGAAAAACCTCTTCACAATTCTAGCGACTCACAGGGGCCTTCACTTGTAGAGGTACGAACCCAACTCTCTTTAAATTCCTAAAGTTTGAAGAAGGAGGAAAGTTGCACCTGCCACTCTTCCTCAGTGGGTAGAGACATACTACAAATTATCCTGTAGGCTTGATCAAGCTAGAAAACTTCTTTGAAAGACATGACCCCCCATCTGGCAGTAACCACTCCAAGGTAATGATAAAGGAAAATAGGAAAAAAATATCGTGTGCAACCTCATCAGCCGTACGCACCGTACTTGAACTCGAAAGCTCAGTAGCAGCCTGGTCCTTATATTTGATAGCCTATGTAATTTTCTCCACAGTTTACACATTTCCTTCTAGGGAAAACAAGGGGGGTAATCCGTAGTTGATCAAAACATTAAAATCCTTTTTAATCTCTTCAACTCTCCTTTCCAACATTGACTAGAAATATTTATACTTCTTAGCAATTTTTTGGGAGTTGACGATTTCACTAGCCTTGATGTAGGTAGTTCTTCTATCAGCAATTCCAACATCCTTTAAAACTTCATCGTGAGCCACACAAAGTATAGAAATGAAATTTGTGACTCCACCACTCGAGAGTCACACTTCTGCAAGACATGATCGGTCATTGAGAAAATCTTCTCATTTATTTCCTAGACATCTTTCAAGAATTGAAAAACAGGCCTAAGAACAAGAACTGTGGCTGCAATTTTCTCCCAATGCGAAGATACCAGTCTTTTCAGTAGTAGGAGAGACCCGGTTCCTCGAGCAATAACCAACTCTTGATTGAGCTGAGTCTCCTTTGCCTTTGCATTTTCTTCTATCTGACCCTTTTTCTTGAGAGTGTCTGCCAGTTCGGAGCTTATCCTTTGTTTCTCTGAATCACAGGTCTGCAATGCAGACACGACTTCTTGTTTTTCTAGCTTCAAATTTTCTATGTCCTCCTATGCCTTCCGAATAGCATCGAAAAACTGAGATTGGATATTACCCAGCTCCTATAAATTTTCTTGAGTACTTCTGTATCCTGCATTGGTCTGATGCTAGATGGCGAGATTATATTTTAACCTTTCAATTTCAACATGTAGCCAAGCCTACTGGCTTTGCACTTCTTCAAGCAATTTTGATTCTTCTCCTTGTTTACTTTGAACTTGCATTATGCAGGCCAACTCGACGTCCTTAGCTTTAAGCTTTGTTTGTAATCTGCCTAATGTTTCCCTTACATTTACCAACTCCATCTCTCACTTTTTTAACCTTCTACCCAGCTTTTCATAGTCTGAGTATACCACCTGCTGGGTGGTCTTAGCTAAGACCACTTTATTGTGTGGGTGTGTTTCGGTTAGATCTAGGCCTGTTGTCTAGATTTTATAATCCTCCAGCTACATTTTCCCTTCAAGCTTAGCCACAAGCGGGGTCATGGTACTAATCAAAAGAGAATTTTTCTCCTCATTGTAACAAGCCTCGATCTTCTTAGCAGTAGGTAACTCAACATTTTTCATAAGGCGCCTTTGTTTAGCATTTTTTTGAGCCACCTTTGTTGCATTGAAATGATCTTGGAGAGTTTGAGGAACATTGATGTTTTGTGCTGCAATAGGGGCACCAGGAGGAAAACTAAAAAGGGTAACAGAGGGGGAGATTTCAGATGTATGGGTATGGGGAGAGGTGAAAGGGAGCATTATCATGGAAAAGGGTGGAACACCCAGCTGGGACTGAGTGGGAGATTTGCTAGTGGTGGTAAACAGAGATGTTGGCGGGCATAAAGGTGTTTTTTCAAAAGTTGTCAAATTGGGTGTGGGGGTTAGTATTGATGCTTCATCTCTTTCAAAAGGGGCCCTTAATAGGGTGAATAAAGAGTCAGTAGCAACTAAAACAGATGATGCTCGTTCTAAGTGTGGGGTAATCTCAGGGATTTCATTCCAATTAGGGAAAGGTGTATTTAGGATTATTACATCAGGGTCCATGGATGGAGAATTCCTTCCCAAATGAGGAGGACAGGGGGTAATCAAAGAGGTAGAAATAGGAAGAGAAGGAGGAGTAAGACTTACCTGAACAGCGGTGGTTGGCATATCTTGGAGAGAAGACTCCACTTCTTCTCCTTGGGCTAGTGCTTCGAATATGTCTAGGCCTTCCAACCGCCTTCTTTTCTCTCGACCATAGCTAACATGCTCTATTATTCTGACCACCAATCCCTCCAAAAATTGACCCTCAACAACTGCAACGGATGATGCTCTAGTGGACCATCGGAGTTTCTTTCCCTTACTCTTGGCACTAGAGGTGGATGGGGCATGTGAATCCTTTTGCCTCAAATATTTTCGACCACCAGATTCTCGAGGTTGGTGTTTCCGCTGTGGAACTTGTTCTGCATCAATTTCATGGCTGGTTTCTAGATTACTATTGTCAGAGCTAGCCTCCTTATCATAAAAGTACTCAAATTCTTCATCTTGTGGGAACTGTCTGACAAGGAGGTTGGAACAACGCAACTCTTGTCGGAACCTCCAAAAATCTACCTTCTTTATTTCTAACCATCCCCTCTTCTTTATTTGTGTGTTAAGGGATTTATTTATTGGAAGGCTCCTGTCATGCTAGACCTTTGGCATATAGAAACTCAGCCATTCTAGTCGCTTGAAAGGAATGTATTTCAAGTTAACATATATTTGTGCACTTTCTTGAGTCACATTCTTCCTTCTTTCGAAGTATTCCTGCTCTTCATGGTTTACACTATAAATACCTCTTGGATTATAGTCCCACTTATCACAAATGAGGACCATGCCCAAAACCGCCAATAGATACTTGAGTTCTTCTTCACAAAATTGCTTCGTGAGCGATACCTGACTATTAGCAATATTGAGAGGAAGTGGATACAACCTTGTTTTGTTTCTTCCTACACCATAGATTTTGTCAACAATGGTCAACTGGCGGCATGCTTCTAATGCAAAAACTATGTCGGTTACAAACCTGGGGAGTTGAAAAGACTCATTAGGAAAACCATGAAACCTGATAAATGTGAAATCCACACCCAAGAAGTAATCTACTGGGTTTTGTGAGACCCTCATCCATTGTAAAACCTCAGGAGAAAAATGTCTTGTAGGGTGAAGCAACAACTCTTGGAGTATGGGCCTCAAAAAGTAATCCGCAAACCCATAATAATCCCCTATTTTAGAAAGCACAGGAGTCCATAGAAAAACTGGCTGAAGGCAGTTCCTCTCATCCAGCCTGGACACCGACACATTTTTCCCAAAATATTCAAAATTTTGATGCAAAAGTAAATGAGCCAAGAAGGAAGGGTACCTGAATTTAGAATCGGTCCCGTAATTTTTTAGTTGGTCCAACATGTTCCCAACTATCACCTCTAAAAAATCATAATGCTTTTGGATTTTTTCTATTTTTAGCTCAAAATCCAAGACGAACTAAAAAGGAAGAACCTAGGTGTCATTGTCGAGGCCAAATACCCAGGCTAGCATTGAAAATACCACCTGAGTACCCCTCTTGAAAATATCATACAATAGAGGGAAAGGAACATGGCCCCAATCCAGCCATTCCCTTGTTTCTTCTTCAGAAAAGTTTGTTCTTCTGGCCCTTTCTTCCCCAAAAAGATCCATCTTTTCTTCGTTGAACAAATTTGAATCCCAGACTGTAGGGATACATAACATATCCTGTATGGCTTGAGCAGATATGGTAATTCTAACCCTGCCACTATGGATAACCCCTATTACCTCATCAAATTTTTTGGCACATACATCAACCAATTCAGGGCATGGATGTACGGCGGGAAGTATGAACTATGGCAAGCAGCAATCCCATAACCGAAATGCAAAGCTATCAGATGTACCATACTTTTCCTTCCTTTGAAATGCGCCTTCCTTGAGGCTTTTAGGATTGACCAACAACTTAGGATCAAAAACATTGTCAACGATGTCTTGTACCACTTCTCTTTTCATAGGCTTGTCTATAGGCACCTTCTTGCAATACTCAAAAGGTCATTCCTCTATAGCTGGAGCATTGGCGAAAGACTTTCACCCAAAAATATTGGCATAACTAGGTCGTTGGCTTGAAACTATGGCCTATCTTCTAGAAGTTGAGGATTCTGCCATGATTGTATCCAGAGTTGCAGAGGACCTCTTAGGGATAATGGTTGGGGACCCCTTTTCTTGGAAAGAGAAATATACTTGAGTGTAATTAATGCTTTTGTCGGTACATGCACTCAATGTTGCGCTATAGTTGTTGAACTTATTAAATGATGCCACTGGGATGATACGTGTGGATTAAAAATTTGTATCTCTTGGAAATGCCAAAAATATTGTGAGGATGGAATTATTACATTCCTTTCACTGCCTCTTGATTGAAAAGAAATATTTCCTCAAGAAGTGTGCTTCCCGTCATACCAAACGTGTTGAAGTGGTGCAAAGTACCCTTGAAAAATGTGACCATTAATCTACCAGAGATCTTTCTTTTAAAGCGCGTTAACCCCATATTTTCTCATTAATGGGATAGTTGGCACTAATGATGGCGATGGACACATGTCAATAATTGGCACACTAGAGCATTTACTCCCAACATCCCAATTTATTTCTTAAGACATTCCACAAGATCCTCTGTATGATTTATCTACTCCGGTCCGTTCTGCCTCAAATTTTTTCATTGTCGTCTAGCCAAAAACAGATATTTCATTGATCATTTTCACTAGTCAGCCTTTTCTATATATAGTCACACCACCTTTTGCAAAATTCATTTGAACATAAAGCTCTCTAACTCAGTTGGCCTTCCATCTAATTTTTTTTTTAATTTTTCCAAAATTTGTTGCCTTACCGAAATGTCTACTAGCTTAGGGACCCCTATTCAGCTCCTTCCATGGAGGTCGCAATACAGCTTCGCGGGAGAAATCACTAGTGATTGAATCAAATGGTTGATCAAGAAATGTGACCCACTTATCATGACTGCATTCAAATGGGTGGTGGGTACTAACTTTATTGCCAATGAGAACCAGCTTCGGAACAACTGTAATGTGCTTTCTCTCTTTGTGGCTTCACTGCTAGACCTAAATGTGTCCAAACCTATGATAATTGAGTTGTGCTGAGAGATGTTTGACACCTCGTTGATGAAAGGGCTCGGAGAAATAGTGCAAGTAGTTATCCCCGATGTTGGCATCCCGAGCACCATGGACCTTCAAAGGCATGTGGATTTTGGCATAAACATGCCCTGGTTACCCTTTCTCTCTAATTTTTTCAATATGGACGTGGCGACACATCAACACTCCTCTCAGCCAGCGGCCATTTTCTTGCTTCGTGAGTACGACATGGAGCGGGTTACAAGACTAGCCTAGAGGAAACACTTCAACTTCTTGGTGCAGAGTAGCAATGAGTAGGCCTTGGGCCTGTGTCTATGCCCATCTTGTTTTTCGATCATCCTTTTGAAAACAAACAAAGAGAAGAAGAGAAAGAAAAATAGCCCGATAGTGGGTCTTTTCTCATTCCTGGGTGATAGTCGAGGGCACCTTTGGGCTACTTTTGCGCGTTACTCATTCCTTGTTTATCTTTTGCATTGTAAACCCTTTTGGGCTCGCTCAAGAAAGTTTCATGTTTGAACCTAGGCTTGGGCTTGCATATATGTAGAACTTCTGGTATAATACAAACTACTTATTTCCTAGTGTCCTTGGTTTTATTTAAAAACTTTGAAATAATTACAAAACTTTACATATGATACATAACTATTTAAAGCTTACAAAAACTATGCATTTTAATGGAAAATATTCAAATAAATACCATTCACTCATATACCTAAAGTGTTACCCTCCAAATCTTCAATTTCATATGCATTATTTTCTTTACATGCACTAATTCGGAAAGGTCCTTTCCACAATGCTTCAAATTTTGTGTGTTGTCCCGATTTTGCAGTACACTCATCATATTTTAACACTAAGCTCCCTTCCTTGAATTTGTGACTAGAGGCCTTTTTTTCAAACCATCGCTTGACCGTTTGTTGGCAGTCAATCATGGCTCCATGGGATTTTTCTCTATCTTCTTCTAGTCTGAGGATTTCTGCTAGTCGCACCTCCATTCTGCCATTTTCCTCAACTTCCAGTGCTTTTAGTAGTTGTAGAGCAAGGATCTCTATAGGAATGGGCATTACTACCTCCTTTCCATATACCAACTCATAGGGTGAATTTTTCAAAATCTACTTGGAGGTAATTTGGTCCACCCACAAATTTGCCCATAGATAGTTGTGCCAGTTTGTTTTCCGCTCTGACTCAATGTGTTTAATTAACCTAATTAGGTTTTTGTTGGTGGATTCTGCTAACCTATTCCCTTGTGGATAGTAATTTGATGAATTTTTAAGAAAAATTCCATGTTGGATAGCAAAGTCTGACATCCTTGAACCAATAAAATCTCGGGCATTGTCGGATATGATGGTTTTGGGTGGTCTAAACCTGGTCACTAGTTCTTCGAGAAAATTAACAATCTCTCCTTTTGTTGCAGTTTTTAGGGCTACAGCCTCTGTCCAAAGTAATCAGTCGCTGTGAGGATCCATTTGTGTTTGACACTGGAAATAGGATTTATCATACTAATAAAATCTAGGCCCCACTGGGCAAAGGGTTCCTCTGTCACAATTGGGCTCAGGTGTTGAGCGACATTCCTTTTGCCAACAAAAAATTGGCATTGAGTACACTTTTGTACTAGATGATGCACTTCTGTGAACATAGAGGGCCAATAATATCCTGCCCTCATTATTTTTAGAGCGGTGGTCTTAGCATAAAAATGCCCACCCTCAGGACTATGGTGAAATTCACTAAGAACCCTCTCTACTTGTAGGGTGTCAAGGCACCAGAGTAACACACCATCATAATTTCTTTTAAAAAGTACATCTTTGATTAGTACATACCTTGTGCCTTGCAGCTGATAGTACCTCCTTTTATTAGACGGTAGACTAGTTGGGTAATATCATTTTTGCATGTTTCGTGTTCGATCAACAACCCAAGATTCGTCAGACTCAAATTGATTTGAGTATACTTAGCCAATTTCCCTTTCAGTCGCGGGACTTGCTTCCTGTGCCATATATTCACATAGACCTCTTCCTTAGACCAACTTAGTTGGTCGGATATCTACATCATACTATAGAATCTTAGTGATCTAGTTTGCTCTTTTTTCAGTGATCTTGCCCTCAGTAATATACTCCCACACACTGGGATGTGCTACGAGGATAGTGATTTTATTGGTCGACACCAAGTGTCAAAATTTATTCAAAATTTTAACTATAGCAAAATCTTGTTTCTCCACAAAATTGTACCTCATCTCATACCCTTTCAAAGTTCTAGAATAGAATGCGACAGGATGTTTTTCATTTTGATCACCCTTTTGAGTAAGTACCGAAGCTATGCTATCCTGACCACTATACACATAGAGTAATAAATCCTTGGAAAAATCTGGATTGGTCAAGACTGGAGCGACATAAATTGATATCTTTATTTGCTCGAAGGCCTCTTTCCCCTCTAAGGTCCATTTGAAAGGTAGGTTCTTTTTTAGCATTAGTGAAATAGGCCTTACAATACTAGCGAAGTTAGAAATGAACCTGCTGATAAAATTGATTTTCCTTATGAACGACTAGAGTCCCTTTTGGTTCACTGGTAGAGGTAATTCCATTATGAACCTAACCCTTTTAGGATCTATTGCTATTACCTCTTTTGAGACTATAAAGCCAAGTAGCTTACCTTGTGGTACCCCAAAAACACATTTTTTGAGATTTAGAGAAATACTGAACTATTGACATTTCTGGAAAATCTTTTCTAGATGGTCAAAATGGTCATCTCTTGATTTTGAAAATATTGTTAAGTCATCTAGATATATTAGAATGATTAGGTTAATTAAACCTTTGAAGGAAATGTCCATTGCTCCCTGAAAGGTTGCGCCAACATTTGACAAGCCAAATGGCATCTTAGCATATGCATACATTCCCCACTTGGTGGTAAATGTTATTTTTTGTTGATCGTTCTCCTTCACATATACCTGGTTATACCCTGAAAAACCATCAAGTAGTGAGAACATTTCAGACCCAACTACTATTTGTAAATTTTTCTCCATTGAAGGCAAAGGGTAATGATCTTTAAGCGATGCTTTATTTAGATCTCAGAAATTGACGTAGAGTCTAATATCACCATTTTTCTTCCAGACAGGTACTAGGTTCAACACCTAGGTAGAATGTTTGATTGGATATATTATCTTGGACTTGACCAGTTTGGTAAGCTCTTGTGCCATTAATGCTTCAATCTTTGGATTGACAGGCCTTTGCTTCAATCGAATAGGTTTAGAACCATCCTCCAAGTCGATGGTATGTTGGATTATACCAGGGTCGTAACCTCTAAGGTCATCATAAGTCCAAGCCATAACCCCATCATACTCATAAAAAAGATCCCTTAGTCTTTCTTTATCTTTAGTCGGAACCTCTTTTCCGAATTTCAACCTTCTACCATTTCTGACATCAAGTTCTTTGTAATCCTTTTCATCTGCCATGAACCTTTGTTTGTCATTTCTTGCATCTTCATAGTCAAAAAGGTTCTCCAGGGAAATTAACCCCCTCGGAAGCTTATTCCCTTTCAATTGGATGACCTACCCTTCAGAGAATTTTGTTCCTAAGGTTGGACTGTCAGGAATCATTCCTCCCTTTTGTATGAAGGTAGCTATCTGGGTATCATCATTGAAAACCTGCCAATTCTCGTCATTGTCTGGAATAGAGGGTCGGACAATGACCTGAACAACATTCTGCTTAGTTGAGTTAGAAGCTGGTTTAAATTGCGACCCAACCAATGCCATTCAGTCAGCTACACTGTTCTATGATTGGGGAATAACTTGTATGTTGAAGGCTTTGAAACCCTTGATCAGGTCCCAAACTCAATGTTTGTATGACCTCATTTGGGTATTCTTTGTTGCTGCTTGACCACAAACCTGACTCACCACCAGCTCTGAGTCTCTGGAAACTTGTATTCTCTTTATACCCATTCTTTGTGAAAGGTTTAGGCCATGAACTAAGGCCTCATATTCAACGTCATTATTCGAACATGAGAACATGAAATGGTAAGCTCTGAGCATCTCAAATACTGTTGGAGAGATAAAATAGACACTGGCATCGGCATTGGCCTTACACTTGGCACCATCAAAGAAAAGAGTCCATAATGGATTATTCAAAGGGTAATCAGATTTCTCGTGGTCTCTTACTAGCTTTGAAAAAACTTGATTGTCATACAAAATTACATAAGTGTCAATCCCAGTTGTGTGGAAGTTTCCAAAGGGATCAAACTCAATGAATTGGTTAAGCAACACTTCTTCTTCAGGAGTTTGCTCACTTGTATCCTCTTCATCTTCTAGCATTTCAACACAATACTTCTCCTCTTGAGATATAGCCGTATGCGTTGCTTCAAAGCCTAGGAATGCATTGTCTGCAATATGTTCGAGATGCAATGGCTCTGAAAGAATCTTCATCTTCACTCCTTGCTTAGTCCTCAAAATCAAATGGGACCAATTGAGCACCAAATATCCATCGAGTTTGGTGGTGAAATCCCTTGATAAACACATCCCAAAAATTGCAGAATATCTATCACTACCACTTCTTGGGTGACTATTTGGCTTGGGCAGGAGAAAAGAGTCAAAGATAAATCCTTTATCTGACCAATGGTTGGGACCCTTTTTCTGTCTAATTGCATGATTCCTCTTTCAAGGGGTTCATACTTTAGTTTTAAGGCATCTGCCACTTGCTTTGGCATGACAGTCGTGCTTTCCCCTGAATCAATCATATTATTATGCAACAATTTATCTCCTATTATAAGCGTCAAAAAGAAAGGTATGGGATTTGTTCTTCTTACCTTCTTTTCCTTAATGATGCTCTCATTATTTGTATAAGCTATTGCTTTCAGAGTCTGAGGGATAGGTGCGGATCTATCATTTCCGCTTTGATTGTTCAACTGAGTTATGCCTATTTGCAGGCTTTTCCCTTCCACCTCTAATGCTTCCTGAAGTAGGGTTTTCTGCTCAGGAATTGAAATGACGTCCCATAATGATACATTGGTAGGTGCCTTCTTTAATTTCTCCACTACGTTAAGCATCTCAAATGTTTGGGCCTTAGGCTTAAACGGTGATATCTCTTTTATTTTTGGAAAAGGGTGTTCTATCACAACTAGGGTTGGTGCTTTTTTCACCTCCTTTTCTGCTAATGGCACCTTTTGTTGCTGTAGATAAGGTCAGACGATGGGTGGCGAAACCTGTCTCTCTGGAGGAAACAGTTGCCGCGGTTGCGGACATGGTGGGATTTGTTGCACATATTCCCTTGTGAGCCTTCTTTTAGATCTTGTGTTGTAATTGGATCATATTGGTGGAATGCCAGTTGTTTGAGCTTCATTTTCATACATTGCATCTTCGCCTTCCAACCATGAGAATAACGCTTGGTCGGGCCCTACGTTCACTTTTTTTTTTGATGGGATCCCTTGTGATTGCACTGGGAAACGAGCATCCTTTACTTCAGATGACCCGCATTCATTTGTGTTCAGAGGTAAGCCCTTTATTTTTTGTTTCGTCATCCATTTCCGCATATTTTCCTTCAGGAAATTCTGTGGGAAATGATCATCACTGCAAGTGAGGCACCATGCGTCAACTTCTTCTGCCAAATTGTTCTGGCCTAGGATCAATTCTTTGCTTTGACTACCTTTTACCATTTTAAGTGGCATGGTGACCAGAACTATTTGGTTTGTGGATGTTTTCTATTGGCTTCCTCCTCTAGAGAAACCTTGGTATGAGTTTTGTTGATAGGGGAGATTGCTTTCATCGTAGGTTTGAGTGTTCACCTTCATGGGTGTTGCCTGCTGCTATTTGAGAATGACCAATTCATTAGCAAAATTTTGCATGAGGTTCTTCATGTCGCTAATGTCGGTCGTTATTGAACTTGAACCCAACACATTGCTTTGTGCTTAAGTATATACGTACATAGATTGGGGCATGTCTGAAGCACTGCTTTTCCCAAGGGATGTATTTGAACAGGCTCCTTCTTGTATTGTTCCAGAGGGTTTTGCAAACATAGGCATAGGAGGTTGAGGTAGGAGTTTCCCAGCGTCGATCAGAATATTTTTCGCTCATACTACCACTTCGTAAGCGTCGGGCAAGTTATCTTTTCCCATGGAAGTTATCATAACTGCGATGTCTAGATTGATAGCCTTCAGATAAAACATGAATGTCGTAGCAACTAGGGGGTGAGTAGTCAAGGGAGTCCTCTACCAGGTTTTGTCAAACCTAGTGTTGAAGTCGCTCATGGCTTCTCTGGGAGCCCTTTTAATGGTAATTAAATGATGTAAAAGCGAAGAGCAATCCCCTTTCTCCGAAAAACGTTCGAACAAGCGTCCTCCAAGCTAGTCCCATGAGATGATAGAACTCGAGACCAAAGATCAATACCAATCTTGGACCTTTCCTTTAAAATATGCGGCTAACAGCCTTAGAGCAATGTTTTCCTCCTCTATGTTATGCACTCTACATAACTCTGCTATATCTTGAAGGTGTTCAGAAGGAGTTTTAAATTATTCTCCCAACAACTTTAGGATAGCCTTGAGGGGATTGGAAGGTATAGTAGGCCATATATCTAGGGGTGTAGGTGGTTGTAACGGACTACCACTATCCCATGTTACAAAGTTTCTAGGAGCAGGAGGAGGTACTTGAGCCATGAGGAAAATATTTCTATAAATCGGGTATACAGGCAATCTTATCTGGAAATTTAAACCTTTGGGCGGAGTAGATAAGGCTCTTGATAAGGGGCTTTGACTTCTTGCTCTATTACTCCTTACAGGTGATACAAAACCTATGGTTCTTCTCCTTCTAGGATTTGAGGTAGGTAACTGGGAGTACTGGAAATGACCTCTTGAGGATGCTCTCATTTGGACTCTGGGCATGAAATCTCCAGTTTCCTTCCTTAGCCTGATTTAAGAAATATTTCTGACTTCTAAATCAGGTGTTTGGAAAAACTTCAGTCGCACCGGGCATGCCAGAAAAAGAACTGTTGATCATCAAAGCTTGCGCCTCTCTAATAGTCTTATGGGAAATTCAACGAGTGGGGGAAAAATTGCGTCTCACTAAATACCTCCAGGTTTTTTATAGAAATTGAACTCTTCTTTTGGGGTTTAGAGATAAGGGAGAAAAATAAATGTGAAAATAAAACATGAAAGGCAAGACTCCAAAGCTTTTACAACATATCAAACTTAAATTATTCCTATGATTGATATAAAGGACATAGAATGCCACAACCCCTCATTGTTGGAAGAGAATGAACAACAAAGGCTAACTTCAAGCACAGTGCAGACTTTCAAATCTTTTTGCAAGTAGTGTTCATTGAGGTCCAATCAAACATAAAAATTTCTTAAAGTAAAAGAACAATATTCATAAATTATAGGAACCCTGTCTCCTAATACAACATAGCACAAAAAAATAACAATTTCAAAGATAACGGAAAATTCCAATGACATAGTCCAATTTTTCCCAAAATGCTACTTCACAATACAACCATAAAGCATAGAAATCCGCTATTTAAACTATCAGAATATAGCTTGCAAGACATAGTGTTTCATTCAAAACGATAATATGAAGAAAGAAGAATTGAAAAAGGCTATACATGCACAATCTCAAAAATTCCCCTAAATAGTTTATGCTTTAATTAAAACTAAACTTTGAAATAGAGGTCGGATGCCAATCTGACAATAGTTTAAACCTTAATAGATATAGTTTTCTAGAATAAAGTAATTCTATAACTTGCTTCTGAAATATAGTTCATAAACTTTAAGAAAATTAAAAAGGAAAACAGTTCCCCTTTTGAAGAAAACAACTTCCTCCTGGAAAAATCCTTTTCTGAAAAAGTCATCCTTTTTCTGGTAACATCGCCTCCCTTTTATAGCCATTTTTAGAGAGAAACACCACCTTGCCCAGAAGTAAATGATGCCAAATGTTGATACCTGATAGCTTGCAATCTAATTTGTAATCCCTTGGTTAGGCCGCAAAATATCTTTGCATTAACTTTTCAGCTACTGCTTTAATGTCTTCTAGATATTTTGAAGAGGGAGAGCAATATCGGATCCAATCGTAAAATGATATTTCAGCAGTTACTTCCTTTGACTTAATCACATCACCTTGAAGTAATGACTAGAAGCTTCTGCCCTGAGATAAAAAAAAGAGAAACTAGCGAGTTCTAACAATCTTAAAAATATATAGTCCTCCTTTGATAGGGAGGTGACATGTCATTCAGTTGGGAACTTATGCTTCTCGAAGAATGTTTTTGCACTGAATCTTCGTCGTCCCAACACGTGTCTTGGGAACTCCTTTGAAAAGAAAAATGATAAAGGAAAAACATGCAGCCACCCCTTGGTGTATTTCCTTTCTTCCTTACTAACCTGACTTTAACCCCTATCACTTTTGTAGAATATAAAAGTGAAGCCGAAAACTAGAAGGTTAGGGCAATGCGAAGAACCTCTTCATAGATAGGTTTAAAGTGTTCAAAGCACGAGTAGAAAATGAAGTGAACCTAAGAATCAAATGTTTGAGATTTGATAGAGGTGGAGAATTGACTTCTAGTGAGTTTAATGCATTTTGTGAAGAGCATGGCATAAAGAGACACTTTTCTGCTCCAAGAACCCCTCAACAAAATGGAGTGGTTGAGAGAAAGAACTGGATTGTACAGGAAGTTGCAAGAACCATTATGAAAGAAGCAAATGTACCTAATGTGTACTGGAGAGAGGCAATACACGTTGTTGTTTATGTTCTTAACAAAGTTCAGATCATAGGTAACGACAAAAAAACTCTGTATGAGTTTTGAACTGGTAAGGTTCCTACTATGAAATACTTTAAGGTATTTGGAAGCAAATGTTACATTAAAAGAGATGATGAAAATCTTGTGAAGTTTGATGCTAGATGTGATGAAGGGATTTTCCTTGGATATTCAACTACCATCAAAACATATAGATGCTTTAATAAAAGATTGAGGAAGATTGTTGAGAGTGCTAATGTGAAGGTTGATGAGGACATGCACAGGCCCATTGAGATAAGTGAAGTTGAACCTAATGATCCTATATGCGGACAAGTACCTGAAGAGAATAAGGAGGAGGAAGAAGAAGAAGAACAAATAGAAGAAGAAGAAGAAACTATGGAATGTGTTGTTAATACTCCTAAGTATATCCAGAAGAAACATTCAAAAGAACAGATAATTAGAGATAGGAGTGAAGGTGTGAAGACAAGAAGCAGAGTAGCAACAAAGGTAAATTTGTGCTTACTTTCTAAAATTGAACCTAAGTCTGTATGTGAAGCATGTGAAGATGAAAGTTGGGTTAGAGCTATGAAAGAAGAGTTGTAACAAATAGAGAAGAATTAGACATGGGAACTGGTTCCTAGACTTGTGAATAAGAATGTGATTGGTTCAAAGTGGGTGTTCATGAATAAGTTGAATGAAAATGGTGAAGTTATAAGAAAAAAATCAAGACTTGTATGCAAGGGATACTCACAAGTTGAAGGCATATACTTTGAAAAAACATTTTCCTCGGTGGCAAGAATGGAAGCTATTAGGATGTTTTTGGCATTTTCTTCCCACAAGAATTTCAAAGTATATCAGATGGACATCGAATCTACATTTTTGAATGGTGAATTGGAAGAAGAAGTATACATGGAACAACCTAAAGGATTTCAATTATCAAAAAAATTGGATATGGTTTGTAAATTAAAGAAGGCATTGTATGGACTGAAACAAGCTCCCAAAGCATGGTATGCAAGATTGGATAGATACCTGATACAAGAAGGATTCAACAAAGGCTCTGCTAATAAAAATCTCTACTTCAAAGTGCAAGGTAACAAAATGTTGATAGTAGTAGTATATGTTGATGATATCATCTTTGGAGGAAATGAAAGTATGTGTAAGAGATTTGCAGAGGAAATGCAAAAAGAATTTGAAATGTCCATGATTGGTTAGTTGAATTTCTTTCTTGGTCTTCAAGTTAATCAAACTGATAAAGGGATATTCATTTCACAATCTAAGTATGTGAAAGAGTTGTTAAAGAAGTTTGGAATGGATGACTCCAAACCGGTTAGTACTCCTATGGTGACCGGATGTAAGCTGAGTAAAGATGTTTAATCTACTAAAGTTGATCAAAGCAAATATAGATCTATGATAATTGGTGGACTGTTGTATCTTACTGCTACCAGGCTGGATATCATGTATGCAGTATGTTTAGTTTCTAGATTTCAAGAAGATCCTAAAGAGGCATATGTTACAGCTGTAAAGATGATAAATTCATATATCTTAAAGGTACACCAAATTATGACTTATGGTATCCTAAGGATGTTGATTTCACTTTGAGTGCTTATACCAATGCAAATTGGGCTGGTTTTGTGGATGATCAGAAGAGTACCAGTGGAGGTGCTTTCTTTCTTAGAAGAAGATTGGTTTCTTAGTTAAGTAAGAAACGGGATTCAGTTTCTTTATCCACTATAGAAGTAGAGTATATTGTTGCAGCATATTGCTACACGTGTTTTTTGGATGAACCAAACTCTAAAAGATATTGGAGTGGTATGTGATGAGTTTATTCCTATTTTTTGTGACAATACAAGTGCTATAAAAATTTCAAAGAATCCAGTAATGGATTCAAGAACAAAACATATATCTATCAGATATCATTTCCTGAGAGAGAAGGTGTTGGAGAACAAATTCAAGTTGGAGTATATGTCATTAAAGGAATAGATTGCAGATATATTCACTAAGGATCTTTCAAAGGGTACTTTTGAGTATCTTAGGGAGAGTTTGGGAGTCATTAGCCCTCTGAACTAGGTGTACATGGAGGTGCATCAGTCTAGTGGATGGACATATTCTTCATTTATCTGGATTGATGAATGGGTCTACTCCACAGGGGGAGTAGAAATTTTTCATTGCTGCAGTATGAGTTGAATGGGTGCACTCCTAAGGGGGAGTGATTGGAGCTTTTGATCTTTTCCATTGATTTCAAAAGGGGGGAGAAATTCATGTGAAAAATAGTACAAGAAAGAAGGAGAGAGAGTCATGAAGAGGAAGAGAGTTGTCTTTGATGGTTTTTCACATCATGTGTTGCTATCATTGACAAAGGGGGAGATTGTTGCAAGTATGAGCAAGTTTGGTGGTGTTGTCATTGATGTCAAAAAATTTTAGTGTGTTGCAGATTGTGCATGTATAGTTGAGATATTGTGAGTACACAGATCTATCCTTATGATGTTGCAGATCTCCTAAAATGATGAGTTTCCAAGTGCTTTTGAGAAAATTAATAAAGAGTGAAGTCAGTGTTATGTACGGGTTCAGAATGTGCTCCATGTTTCTTCTGTGTTGATCCTATGCTCATGCATATCTGAAGGTTTGTTGTTGGTGATCTGTTGGTGTCATCTTCTAATTTGTATCTTTTGGATTGATGGAGTGTGAAAGTTGTGTTCATCGGTATGTGAACTATTTTGGTAGAGTTGGTATTCTGTGGACTGGGAGAAATGTTTATGCTTCGTAGTCCCCCATTGTTTTGTTTCAGGTCTTGCAGATATGGAATGTCTTGTAATGGTGTTCTTTGGGTTCTGGAAAAGATGTTTGTGGTTTGGTGATCCTGAAGTTGAGTTTCAAAGTTGTATCTGTTCACACAGTCCAGATGGACTATGGAAGGTGTTTTATGTTCGAAAGTTGTTGCACCTACTGTGAATCTATTTGGAAGTATCTAAGATGTGTTCTCATGCATTATGAAGTGTGTTGCATCGTTTGCATGTTAACTTCTTTCTTGGAAGCGTGTACTTCAATGTTCATTTGTGTTTTCATTAGGTTTGACCGACCTAGTGTTTACACTTCATATGAAGAATTTAAAATTTAATTCAGGAAGAATGTGGTTGATCTAAGACATTTTTTTTGGTCTTGGTTAAGTATTTAATTGGTCCACTCTCATTCCTTTCCACCACGGGAATGCTGAGTTGCCGACCTAGTTTGAATTTATGAAATGAAGCATGTGTGGCTGACCTTGGAGAAAGTTTCTAAGGTTGATGAGGGTATAAATGCAAGTTGAGATGAAAAGAATTATAATATACACAAGTAATGAAGTAAGCCACAAGTGAAGAATAGAGTTGTGTGAAAGTTAGTTGAGGCAATAGTAGTTTATTGTGTTAGATTCTTGAAAGCAGTGAGCTAAAGGTTTCTGCAATCTTCTGATCAAGGATGTGAATGTGCGTATATTGCTATGGTGGATCTTTTTGTTATCTTTTGTATCTATAGGCAGTGAGCCTACCTGTTGGACAGTGATTCATTTTTGTAGGTAGTGAGCCTTTGTATTTAGGCAGTGAGCCCTTGGTAGTGAGCCTCTTGTATTAAGTTTTTCTATCACTTTATATTGTGAGTTAATCCTCACCATGGTTTTTCCCTAATTGGGTTTTCCACATAAAATATGGTGTTCATTGTGTTGATTTTACTTTCTGTTATCTACATTTCATGTTCATACTTAATAACAGAATAGTGTGGTTGTGAAATTGATAAGTGTTGAAGTATTGTGTTTGAATTTGGTGACAACTGATTCACCCCCCTCTCAGTTGTCCTACGCCTTTTAACACTCATCACTCTAAAAGGAATTTATAACTCAAATAACTAGTTGAGGAATAATAAGATAAACTTGGCTATGATAAAGGGTAACTACAATAAAGTGATTGTAGCATAAGGGAAATCTCTCAAGTAAGGAAAGGTATGCTCTGAGTTTGAACATCAAAATTTCATTAGGATTTGTCAAAATTATAATGATGGTTTCATGGACCTATGACGACCTAAAAGGAAACCTATTAGACAAAAGAAAAGGCTTGTTAATCCAAAAAATGAGCCTTTGATGAGGAAATATTTGGCCAAGTTGATAGAAGCCAAGATCATTTTTACCATTCAAAATTCTTCATGGGTGGAAAAATTAGTCCTTATGAGGAAGAAGAATGAGGAGATAAGGTTGTGTGCAGATTTTAGAGACCTCAACAAGGCGTCTCTTAAGGACTATTATCCCCTTCCTTCCATGGATTAGATCCTACAAAAGGTAAGTGGCTTAGAAAGGTTATCTTTCTTGGATGGGTACTCAAGCTATAATCAAATTCTAGTCCAAACATCATATCAACACAAAACAACATTCACCACTAAGTGGGGCATATATGCATATTGTGAAATTCCCTTCAAGCTAACCAATTCTAGTGCAACCTTTTGGAGGGTGATGGACATGAATTTCATGGGAATACTAGCAAAGTTGAAGTTGATCTACCTAGATCATATCATAGTTTTCTTAAAAAATGCAAGTAATCACTTTGACATCTTGAGGAAGTCTTCAAAAAGTGTAGGGATGATGACATATCCATAAATTCAAACAAATGTGTGTATTCCACAAACCAGGGTAAATTACTTAGATATATAGTTTCTAAGGAGGGTATTTCCATTCGTATAGAAAGAGTGAAGGTTGTCTTGTCTATTCCCCTCCCTAGTCACAAGAAATCCCTTTAAAGATTCCTAGGAAGGATTAACTTTGTGATAAGTTTCATTTCTAACCTAGCTAGTACTATGGTAAACCCTCTCACCTATATGATGAGAAAATGGTGTTCAACTAGGAAAAGTAAGTGAAGGCTAGTTTTGAAGCTATCAAGCAATCAGTTTCCTAGGCCCCTATGCTTTCTAACCCAAATTATGACAAATATTTAATCTTATACACCTATGGAGGAGAATCAAGCATATAATCTATCTTAACATATCTCTATATCTCTCTCCCCTCTCTCTTTTTCTTTAATTTTCCTCTCCCTCTCCCTCTATCCCTCTCTATATATATCTCTCCCATTTCTCTTTCTCTATAATTTTTTCTCTCCTTCTCCCTCTCTCCCTTCTTATCTCTCCATGTCTCCCTCTCTCTATCTCTCCCAGGCTCTCACTCTATTTCTCTCTCCCTCTCCCTCTATCTCTTTATACATACCTCTCTCACTCACTCTCTATATGGTTCTCCCTCTCCCTCTCTATCTATTTATATCACTATCTATTTATGTCACTCTCCCTCTCCTTCTCTACATTGCTTCTCTTTCTCTATTTCTCTATCCTCCCCCCCTCTTTCTCTCTCTCTCTCTCTCTCTCTATATATATATATATATATATATATTCTTTTATCTTTATTACCATTTTATTTTCTTGAAAAAATTTCCTCGTACTACTTTAACCTAACTCCTAATTTGTACTATTTTTGTTATTTTAAGATCCAAGAGTACCCTCGATATGTTGTTCCTTTTCATGATGATTCTCATGCAAATGTATCTTATCTATATCAATAGGTTATTGATACCCAAGAAACAATTAGAAGAGATACATAGTCTCTTCTTCAATTCAAGGCCTACTATACTCTTGTTATGTCCAAAATGCTCAACCTTAGATATCACCCTTCACTACTATTGAATTCATGAATCTAAGTGTTTAGTTTGATGGTAGTGATACAAGGGAAGCATGGAGAGAAGAATCTAATGAGGTTTCTAGTGAACCCAATTGTAACAAAGATATTTTTATAAAATGTTGCAATGAACATATGGCAATTTATACGGTAGGAGATTTATATATAATTAATCAAGCATGGAAATAGAGCCTAGCATGTAAATGAGGAACAATCATGATTCTCCCAATTTAGGATTTGTATGATAAAGATATTATAAGAACTTGGAAAAAAGTGATATATAGCAATGTACGAACCAAAAATAATAGGATCAAGATATGTGTAATAAAGTTATAAAATGTGAGCATGTTTTATATAAGCCAAAAGATACACTCACATTTGTGGTATATACAAAATTGGATATTTCATCACTCTTTCAAATATATTATTTCCATGCACTCACCCTTGGTTGGCACATAATTTATTGAGCATAGAACAAATTATTGAAAGGAATATTTTGTAATATTTTTAAAAATATTGAATTTGTGTTATTTATGACAAAACAAGAGCAATCATACAGTGGTGAAAGTTGACATGTCACAAAATAGGATATTTCCTTTGAGAGTTGCATACAATGAGACTCAACTTTTTAAAGAAACTTTTAAGGATGAGTCTTGGTTATGACATATGAGATATGGGCATTTAAATTTTTGAGGACTAAAATTGATTTCTCAGAAGAAAATGGTGAAGGACTACCACTTATCAAATAAGATGATAAAATTTGTGAAGGATACATTATTGGCAAGCAACATCAAGATGTTTTCCCAATAGGAAGAACTTGGAAAGAAAAGTATCGCTTGAATTGATAAATGATAAAATTTTTGGTCCAATGCAAACTTTGTATCTCAATAAAAATAGATTCTTTCTCATTTTTATGGATTACTTTAGTCGAAGGACATGGACGTATTTCATCAAAGAAAAATTAGAAAATTTTACCAAATTTTAACAATTTAAGGCTAGTGCAAAAAATAAATTAGTTGTCCTTTCGAAATCTTGCATTTAAATAGAACTTGGGAGAATTCACTTCTAATAAATTTCAAGACATTTGTAAAAATAATGGAATATAAAGGAAATTGATTGCTAGCTACATCCCTCAACAAAATGAACTTACCAAATGCAAAAAAACACTATTGTGGAGATGGCTAGAAGCATGCTTAAAGCCAAGGGTCTACCAAATATTTTTAGGGTGAAATTTTTTGTTACATGCATATATTTATTGAATAAATACCAAGAAAAAGCATAAGAAATATGACATTGTATGAGGCATGGTGAGTTAGAAAATCTAGTGTAACACTTCTTAATGTTTTTACATGTATTGCTTATGCTCACATAGCTAAATATAAAAGACAACAATTTGATTATAAGAGTGAGAAATGCAATCTTATTGGTTGCATTGAGGAGACAAAGGGTTATTAAATATACAATCTAGTAACTAAGAGGTTATCTTTTATTCAAGATGTTATCTTTCTTTGAAAATGAAGCTTGACAATGAAATAAAAATTTGAATCAGGAAAGACATATAATTATTATTTTGGAACAAGATGTTCCATTTGATCCTATTGGATTGAGTAGTAGTTCAAGTTCTATTGCATCACCTTCACCAAACTTTTCATCTTCTCCATCTAATCCTTCTTTAGGATTGATTCCTCCTCCAAGGAAAGTATAAATCCTTAAACAAATTTATGATGTGACTTCTAGTCTTGATTCAACCACACATTTTATTTTGCTATCTCATATTTTGAGTTGAACAAAGACAATTTGAAGATGCAATGAAATAAGAAGTGTGGGTTAAAGCCATGAATAAATAAATTGTTTCCATCAAAAAGAGTGAAACATGGGAACTAGTTGATCCTTCAACTTAGAAAGATGCTATTGGGCTTAAATGGATCTCCAAAACCAAATATAAATTTGATGGATCCATTGAAAGGCACAAAGCAAGATTAATTGCAAAGGGCTTCTCACAACAACTTGGTATTGATTACTTTGAAATATATTCTCCTATTGCTAAATTGGATACCACAAGAACAATTTTGGCATTGGCAACACAATTTAAGTGGAAATTTTATCAATTTGATGTTAAATCAACTTTTCAAAATGGTATCTTGAATGAAGAAGTGTTTGTAGAACAACCACTAGGGTATGAGCTTGTAAAATGAGAATGTAAAGGATCTATATGTTGAAAGAGGCTCTTTATGGCTTAAAGTAGGCATCTAGAGCATGGTATAGTAGGATAGATAACTATTTCAAATGAATGGTTTCAAAAGGAGAAAAAGTGAGTCTACACTAATGTAAAATTTTGAAGTACAAGTGGTTCTCATAATATGCTTTTATGTTGATGATTTGATTTACACAAAGAATAAAATAGTGTTAATGAATGAGTTTAGAAATGCCATGAAGAATGAATTTGACTTTAATGCATTATTTTATTTGGATAAAGGTAAAACAATTGAATAATGACATCTCTATCTCATAAGAGAAGTATGCTAATGATCTACTTGGTAAATTTAGAATAGAAAATTGTAAACCTATGAACACACCTTTGAACATAAATGAGAAGTCAATTAAAGACGATTGTTCAAAAAAAATGAAACATTGTATAGAAGTTTGGTTGGCAGTCTTTATATCTTACAACTACTAGATTAGATATCATGTATGTTAGCTTTTTTTCAAGATTTATGTAAGAAACCAAATAAAATACATTTTATCACAATGAAAATAGTTTTGAGGTATGTTTGTCATACAAGTTTGGCATTTTCTATACATCCACATATAACTTTGGATTGGTTGGGTATACATATAGGGATGATAGGAAAAGTACTTCAAGTTATGTATTAAGTTTAGAATTAGATGTCATTTATTGGTCTTCAAAAATTTATCATATGCATCTTTGTCATCAACAAAAGTTGAATTTATTGTTGCAACTTTAGCATCTTGTCAAACAATATGGTGGGAGATGATTGTGGTAGATTTAAAGTAGAAACAAAATAAGCCAACAATTATTTATAGAGATAATAACTCACAATTGCAATGACAAGATATCATATCTTCTACAATAGAACAAAACACAGATATATAACAACATTTTATCAGAAATCTTGTGGTTGAGGAACAAATTGAATTAAGATTTTGCAAACTGATTATCAACTTGCTAATATTTTTACTAAAGTAATTAAAAAAAATTGAGAGATTTAAAAAAATATACATTCCCACAACATTTTTTATGCCATATAATTCTTCATTGCAAAATGTTATAAAGGATTATTTAATTTTCTTTTCGCCTTTTTTACAGCTGTTTATAAATACAATGAAGCTATTTTTTTGTCCTCTATGTAGCTGCATGTATTCCCTATGCTGGAACATTTCTTATTATCCAAAAACAAAATAAAAATTAAGTTGGGCATGTCATTTTCCTCCTGCTGTTGTTTTGTTCTGGCTGCTGGGTATTAGCTTCTAACTCTAAGCTTGCAGTATATTCAAAAGATGCAAATATTTTAAGTTAGCTGCCATACATTTTCTTCCAGTGGCTACAGTCACATTATAGAGCCACAATACTCCTTTCTTGGACCTGCCATTCTGATCTCTAAACCTTGTATTTTGCACACCATGTATACTCAATCTGTACATATAAAATTCAATGATCAATGAAGGGAACAAATGCTGCAATGGTATAGATGTTTATTTCATTTATCTGTAAATATATTTGTTGTTCGACTTCATTTCTCTGATATGCCTGGTTAAGATAGATATGAAATAATTTTCTTCTGTTTTTTTTCATCTGTGCTCTTCACTTCAAACTCAACAATTTCCTGATGTGGGTTGGGGAAATGGTCCATTCGAATGGTCAGTAGATTATGCAGGAGGCAGGATTAGGGCCGCAGAGGGCAACTGTGATGCAGACGTACAGGCTATGTAAGGAAGGGCGTTTCTATCAGAGAAGGTTTTACCTGGAGAAGTGTTGTTTAGAGAATTCCTATAAAGAGAAAGCTGTTGAGAAAATAAGGGAATTCGTCTTTAGAAAATCGGAACTACAGAAAACTAGAAAAATTGTCTTCAGAAAATCAGAACTACAAAAAACTAGAAAAATCGTCTTCAGAAAATCAGAACTACAGAAAACTACAAAAATCGTCTTCAGAAAATCAGTACTACAGAAAACTAAAATGTTTGGTAAATTATCTTTCACCTCATGAATTCTAAAATCCTTCGATCTTATTGTAGTTTACGAGACCTCTTCAGTTTCAATTTGTAGTGGCTTAATCATGGCTGCACATATTGACAAATGACTAGTATTTTGACTCCATGAATGCATCCAGTATGCTGGATGCATTCATGATTTTTCCTTATTCGGAGGTTTTATTGATTAATGTTGCGATCTATTAAAAGTAAATAGAAAGATTAAACGTATGATGGCAGACAGGTTAACTAGGTACCGCCTATATAGGGTTATTTTCTTGGTGGAGTGAGCTTATTAATTCTGGCACGTGACAAAAATCAGCCAACTCTCTCCACTAAGTCGATTTACGGAACATCAATCATTTCGCAAGATGGATAATTAACGGACTGTCGAACCAGCTATACATGGAAGTGCATCTGGACTGTACATCTTAGCACTATTACATGAAAGGGAAACCAAAACAGTGAAATAAACAGGCGTACAAATATTCCAAGGCGTATACTCAATAAATATACAAAATCTGAAACAAAACTTAAAGCCCTCCTCGCTGAACAAAGATGTGCAGTGCGATGGATATATTCAATAAATATACATCCCTGTACAAAACCCCGTGAACAACAAAATATTCTCCGCGGCGATCAAAATGTGGAGTAAAGATATTTGAAATATTCAATAAATAAGTATAAATCTCTGTACAAAACTCGTAAACAACAAAACATTTCTCCACGCCGATCAAAATGTGGAGTAAAGAGCAACTGATTAAGGCATAAAAAGCCACTGGTATCCGCCGGGGTGAGCCGCCATGGGAGCCGAGCCATCCGAAATATTCGCTAACTCCGTCATCGTACTACTTCCAGAATTCGAGCATTCTGGCGGCGCGACTAGAACCTGAGAGCTCTCATCAGTCCGCTGCCTCTTCCTCGCTGGTAGCGGCGGCGGTGGCGAAGGAAGATCGATTGCGCCGCCGAGAGGGAAATTGAGCACCGCACGCGCGCCGCGTATGGCGTAAGCGGCGCGGTCGTACGCGAGCGCCGCCTCCAGCGCAGTATCAAAAGTCCCCAGCCAAATCCGAGCGCCCTGCCTTGCCGAGTCGCGTATCTCAGCTGCGAACCTTCCCCACGGCCGCCGCCGCACTCCTCTGTACCTCGGCTGAGCCGCCGCCACTGGAGGCGGCGCCGTCGCTGCAAACACACTCTCAGTCGCCGCAACGGCACTTCTCTTAACCTGCCTCTGGTTCTGATGGGTGAGCGGTGGAGTTCTTTGCCACACATCCAGACGCCGCGGGTTCGAATCTCCGCCAACAGCCGCCGCCACCACGGCCTGCAAATCCCAGACTTCTTCCATTTTACAGCCGCAAATGAATCAAAATCCGTAGCAGCTGCACGTCCAGCGGTTCAATCCCAAGACAACAGTCACACTTCTCGTGCTCCTTATAACAAATTCCCACAGAGGGTGATGAACGAGGAAGGAAAAGGAAAACCCAATCTAAACCCCGCAGAAACCAAGGTTAAGCTCCATGCCAGGCGATACATAACTATAAATGATTTCATTCTGCCAGCTCGCTTTCATGATGCCCCAGGCAGCATTAAACTGTCGCTTTCCCGCATTAAATGTCGCTTTCACAGGGCCACTCCTAAATGGAGGCGAACGGCACAAGCCAGCATGCCGGCACTCTCGTACCACTGTAATCATACCAAACGGATTAGTCTTATTTCTTTGCCGGCCGCCGGTAAATTCCCTAGTATGCAAATTTCAAACGTTCAGATTCCACCCAGAGAGTTTGGAGTGCATTCCAAAGAGCTCGGATCTAGTGGCTGAAAAATAATCTTAAAAATTAAAAAATCTTGTTTTCATAGTTGGGAGCATTCATTATTGGAAAATAAACTTGTATGGAAAGTAGATTAATCATTATTAAATAAATGCAATCAATTAAAGCGCAAAATGGGAGTTGGAGATATATTATTGAAATAAATTTATAAAATTTAAATGAGTAGATTAGGTGTATTTATTTTTAAGGTTGATGAGAGATAAATAATGTTGATTTCATTCTAAATCACTTTATTAGTGTAAGAAAATCAATTGTCTTAATTTGATGAATGTTTCAAATTGTGGCTCATTACAAGAAATGATGTAGATCAATCTCCACTGCTTCAAATTTTATTTGATAGAAAGTGTGTCAAAAGATCCACTCACCTTCACCTTCAAAATATTTGGATTTATAAAGGTGGTGTGTAGAGATACCATTGACAAGTTGGTTGACTTAATAGGTGGACTAGTTCTCCTAGGGAAAACCCCTTGGCGAACTAAACTAATGGTGATGAGAAAGATCAAATGTAGCATTCGATTACACATGCCAATGACTTATTCGATGTTCATGTTGATTACATTCCTTTAATTTCCTTCAAAGTTGAAATGTTCCCTAGCAATCTATTTTATGAAATTAAGTGAACAATGAATGTCTTCAAATATCATGACATAGCAACATGTCGCATGCAATGTGTGTTAGGTTGGCTATAATGGATATTAGAAAGGGGCGGGAAAGTTTGAATTTGAACTTTTGAGATTTAAGGATAATTCTTGAACTCCTCGAGATGGACTTGAGTCAATCCTGAGGTACACAAAAAGTATCAATAGGATTAAGGTGGTGATCTTGAGGTAGGGAGATAATGCATAGAAGTCAATGTCAATTGGGTGAAATGTGGATGAATAGGTAGTGAATGTATGGGGATTAGTACAAATGGGGGTGAAATGAAGATGGATAAGGATTAGGTCATGAACCAAACCTAACACAAGAGTATGGACTACTTGTTAATCTATTATTGTATAAAGACATTCCCATTAAGGTAGAGATTAAAAAATGGGAAATGGGATGGGTATGCTAACCTCACCACTACATTTTACCTCCACTTGATGTGTGTGTGTGTGTGAATTTAACATGAGCATTGATTTCATACTTATATGGGCATTCTTAGCCAACATGAAAAATAAATATTCAAACTTGTAAAAGGATATGCATCCTTCAAAAAGGATACAATTTTTCTTCGTGTATTCTCTTTAGAATGAATGTTGCATGAAACTTGTAAAACAATGTCAAGTATGCAATGAGTAGTGTTTTCCACATGATCAAAATGAACACAAACTATAAGTTATTTTAGTTTCCTACAAAAAATGAGTAGAGAAGAGAAGGGATAGGAAATTTTTCCTATTTGTAAAATGGTATGATTTTTTTGTGTGATATAAGAATGTGATAAGGGTTTACACATTGTGGCCATATGATAAATCTCCATGCAATATGGTAATGTAATGAAACTCCATGCAATGTAGGAATATAATGCAATAAAACTCCACACAAAGTGACACTATGTCTACAAAATGATATAAATCAGTTGGATATAGTAACAAGCATCTATCTAGCACAAGACATCATCTAAAATCTCAACTATGAAAATATTTAGTGACAATATATCCCCCCGATTGGTTTCATCTAATGGATGCAAGGAATTGGAGACAAAAAAGATATATCATAATGAGAAAAAAGATAGAAGTGATAAAGTAATTGATAAGATGTAGTCATGTAAACACACCAAGCATGTAGTAAACATTTATGCATATCATTGTTTAAGAAAATATAAGGGGGAAATAAGCATGAAGACATATGTAAATAGTGTTGACCTGAATATAGGCAAACAATAAGATAGTGATGACTCAAATGGCTAGATAAGGATCATGTAAGCAAAAATAGGATGTAAAATATGTAGGCATACTCCAAGGTTCATAACATGTAATCATAGGATTAAAGCATGATAAGGATGATAATGTATGCAATCATAAGGTGTAGACATGATAAGGATTATAAGATGTAGATATGACAAGCATTTGTGGCATGGAAAAGATAAGAATCATAAGCCTAGTGAACATAACATATAGATAACATATGAGCTAGACATTATAAATATGATACATAAGAATAGATCATGGATATGTAGCAAGGGACATGTCAAAAACCATGGATAATAAAATAAAGAAGCATTTGAAAGAATAAGAGCACATTGTGATACAAAAGAAAGCATACAAGTAATTTAGGAAAGGTATCCCCTAAATGAGGAAAAAAAGCATAAAATATGATATAGAAAGTGAAACAAGAATAGAAAAAACAAACATCATGACAAAAATTATATAGAAGGTGAAATGAGAGTAGGAAAAACATAAGAATCATGGAAAAATAATGTAGAATTGGTGAAACGAGAATAAGAAAAAAACAAAAATTGTGACATGGTAAAGATCAAAATGTGAAAAAACTTGAATAAAATGCTAACTTGCATGTGTGAGAAATAAAAAAACATGTATAATAAGTAACAAAGGTAAAAAAAAATACACAAATTATAAATATAAGTAGAAAAAAAACAGGTCACATGTTTTATTATTATCATGTAATAATTCTAAACTATTTGAAGTAGTTCATAAGGAGGTTTCTAATTTTTTTAATTTTTAGCCTAGCATGTTTGAAGCCCATTGCCATAGATTAAGTTCAGTTCATTCATGAATGTCAATTAATAAAGATCATATTATTGTTTTGTTGAACTTAAATTGTTGTTCAATCGTTTATTAGGATACATGATTCGGTAGTTTTTATTAGGTTCCACATCAATAATTGCATCAACAAAAAATACCAAAATAATCATCTTACACTAGCATGGGAGCTTTGAAACAAGGATAGACATAAATTGGAGTAGCTAGAAGGATCTTAAAAACCCTTAAGAAAGTGTTACTAATGGGCATAACACTAATCTCTTCAACCTTTGCTAATGTCTTCCTTACTTGTGCTCAAATAGGAACTTCAAGACAAATTATGGACATCCATCAAAGAAACTACTTGAAGGATTTTGGTCTAGTGGAATGTAATAATTATAGGATAAGCATGAAATGGATATGTTGAAATGTCAACTTTAACAAGTGCACATTTTCTAGCATTTTCCCAATCTACAAAAAATAGAAGCTTTGGAAGGAGAGTGGATATTTGTTAGAACCTAAAGTATAAAATAATTCCATTGATGTTGTAGTTGTTTCTACCTATTCAATGCATATGCAAGATGTGAAAGCCTGGAAAAATCATTAATCCATTTAACATGCTCACATATTTTGGAAATATAGATGAAGCACATGAAATGTTTGAAAAAATGTCTCAAAGAAATGTGTTTATTATAACATATTTTGAACAAGGTATAGAAATTGTTAAAATATAAGAAAATAATGTTATAAAGTGTAGAAGCATTAACAAGGCACATGGACTATTCATCAAAATGCCTTGAAGGAATATTTTTACTATGTGAATGAAACTAATTGTTTGAGAGGGAATTATAAATTTTTATAATATGCAATTGGTATATATATATATATATGCAAAATGTGGCAACATATGTAAGGAATGTAAATTGTTTGAAAAAATACTTCTATATATGCACAAAAGAAATTTATTACTAAAGATTTGGATTTTTTTGGAAAATATAGTTGACTAGTACAAATCCAAATTCTAGAGTCTCACCAATATTCTCTCAACACACACTAAATGACATATTATCCAGAGAAGATATATTCATCTATCATAGACTATTTCAATGTGGATTTCCTTCTACATGACATGTTATATTAAGATTCTTATGAGAATGTATACAAGTGTAAAGCATGGAGAAGAAACTGAAATACCCCAATGTTAGGACCTATTATGTTCTATTCAATGGATTGAAAAATAATGGTGGCATATTTTTTTTGGATTGTGTCTAAGAACATGAATTTCAATGGTCTTATTTGTCCTATTTTTTTATATTTACAACACTCTCATTTATTCCTATAGTAAGGAAAGGAGACAAGTTGCAAGAAGAAAATTTGGAGTTACTTGAGAGAGGTATTAACCATGTTGTCTTATATTTCAATGATTCATCATGTAATGAGAGATAAATTATCTTTGAGATCTATGTTGTATATTATTTCTAGTAATGATTGTTGAGTGTAATTCTTGTAGCAATGAATTTAAGCTTGTAATCTCTCATTGTTGTGCAATTTAATGTTGCTACCCATTGGACAAGTCAAGAAAATAATCATATTGACCAATTCACTTGCTAATTGGATTTTCAACTACAAATTAAACCAAACTACACATAGATGTTCCAAAGCATCCCACACATGATTAAAACCACTTTTCTAGTTGTCATGCAACATGTACCATCCATTTTGGTGGCAAACTATCCTCACTAGTGTAAGTCATTAGAAGTGGCCTCTAGTTGACCCACTAGTCTACTGTACTTTTGACCTACTTTTTTAGATAACTAGATTGCAAATGTGATTTTCCCTTTGGATTAAATTGTATTCATGATCCAATCCTATAAATTCAAATAAAGTTCTTGTCATCTTGAGTTGGAACTTTAATAAAAACATAGTTTCTCATTAACTTTTAGGTCTTTTATGTGCTTGTAGGGTTGAACTTGCAAAATGGATTCAACCTAACTTTAAAAAATAAAACCTAAAATTATATTGTCCTTCCCACTTCTATTTTAAGAAAGATTCTTCTTGGTCCTAAAAGAATGCTTCAACATCACCAACAAGTATAAGTAGAGGTGGACAATATGTGCTTTGGCATGGGAGGAAAGATTTAAATATTGTATTGAGAATAATTATAGAAATTGAATTATTTTTAGTTTTTAGAGGCTTTATAGAGTAGTAAAGGAACAACCATTGGTGCATTAAATTTTCTACTTGTTATTTCAATTAACTACATCAAGGGAAGACTAACAATTGCTACTACCAATTTATCGTTTCCCCTTACAAAGTTTCTAGGGTAAATTTTTTGAGTTATATGTGTTGAATCATTTATTTTCCATATAATACTATTTCTAAATTTTTAACATTCATACCTCATTAATACCATCATTTGTTGTTCAACAAGTAGAAAAAATAAATAAATAAAATTTTATTGTTCTTAAATTCTACCATTTTGAGAGTTTACAAATTATCTAAGGAAGATCAAAGAGAAATTACATTAGATCTTATCAGATAGTATTACACTAAAGAAAATATGCTTAGACAACAAGCATCACTATATTTGGTGTATTTAATCTTGTAAAATTGACAACAAGGTTTGACTTAAAGTGAATGAAGTTTCTCATTTCAAGCCTCTTATAATAAATTTTCATAGACACTTTATAACACCACATTGTATTTAGAAACATGAATTATCAAAAAATGATTAAAAAATATAACTATGTATTTTACCTTCCCTCCCTTTTTCATAAACTTTTAATCTTTATGCACACATTTTGAAAATTATAAAAATATAATAATTGTTAAACCATTGAGTCCCCAAAATATTTAAGCAATCTCTTAAAAAACTAAATAATTGCATAGAACAGTAAATATATCTATTATTTTCACATATTAAATTTATTATCTGGCCTTTATACAAAGTTCAATGTAAAATCAAGGAAAATTCCTTAACTCATTTATTATCCACATCTCCATCGCCTATGCATTTACTATAATAGTCTTCCCACAACATATCACAACATTTAAGAAAATCTCAACTACCCATCATTAAAATTCATATCTCTTCACTTTAAGAGTTTCACCATTACAATACACAGAAACTCCAAATTACAACTTAATCCACACTACATTCTAATAGACAAATTGCCACATCAGTTTCAGGGCACAAGGAGAGTTGTAGAGGAAATATAGAATAAGTGAATAATGTAAGGTGTAGATTCATTCACCACAGCTTGGAGTGCATTTCCACTACCCTATCATATCTAACTTGTCAATTCTGTAAGGAAAGCTAAGGTGCAGAACTAACTCTCCTAACGTCAAAACCTCAGGGAAGAATGCAGAGATACTTTTAAATTTTCAATTACAGTCCAATTAAGATACACTTGAAAGCAATAACAAAAAACATAGAAATAATCATACACAGATGAACACCAGATTTACGTGGGAAAACCCTTACGGGAGAAAAACCCACCACACCAAGAAAAACCCCTTTGTATTATAGTAAAGAAATTACATACAGAGTACGGGCTTTACTCTCTCTAATGTCAATTTACAACAGCACTCACAATGATCAACCTTTCTCAGAATATTCAAGTTACAATACACTCATAATCAAATTCACACTGATCATACATCAAACTATTCATCCAACTGTTCATGCAACCATCGAACCGAACAACATCTGCAATTCCAAAATATATTCATGTCATCACTAGTCTGTTGAACATCCACACAAAACTGCCTCAACAGACTAACTTCCAACGATTCCCATTCGGCTTCTCTAATTGGTCGTAGAGTCACCACATAGGATATTCATCACTCGGTCAAAGGCATTCATCCTGTGTCACATGTCAGTGAGACACCAACCATGTCTCCCCGATGCCACAAGACTCAACCATCAATGTCATCAAGAGTCATTGCTATCGACAAGAGGTTCCACCAAGTTCACAAGGTCGCATCGACCTCAGCAATCTCATCGGCTAGAAAATTGCTATTTTCCAAGAGATCATATCGATATACACCACATGTATCGCTATTCAACAAGACCATCGTTATTCGATGAGACATCATACCGATGTTCAAAGGTCACATAGATATCAGCTTTCCCTTCGGTGAGACTATCGCTCTTCGGTGAGAGATCATACTGAAGTTCCCAAGTCATATCGATGTGAACACTGTCGACAAGACTTACCGCTATCGCTGAGAGTTCTTACCGAAGCCACAAGTCATACCGAACACCAAACAGTCGCCAGGAGTCATACCGACAATAGACTACCCCATCGCTGAGACAAACATCCATTGCTAAGACTTCATACCGAAGCCTTCAAGTTATCACGATGACTTCGAGTGTAGCTATCAGCGAGACATTCCATATCGGTAAGACTTCATACCAAAGCAAGCATTTTGGCCAAGGGTCTCCTTGATGACTTCGAATGTAAAACTTTCGGTGAGACTTTCCATATGGGTAAGACTTCATACCGAAGCATATGAGTTACTCTAATGATTCCAGTCGCTATGAATCTCCCCGACACCGCTTATCGCCCAGAGTCTCCCCAATATTCGATAAGAATGGCCTGTCGGCCAAACCAACCCACTTGGCAGAGGGTTACACTGAACACAACGAGTCACAACGATAGCTCCAGTCGGAAAGAAATCAACAAAGTCTCGGTGACCTTAACATTTCACAAGGTTTTACAACTGCTAGTCGGCTAGACAGAAAGTATGTCACACCAACTTTGCTCTTTCAGAGGTTTCAGCCTGTGAGATTGAGACACATATTTCCAACAATCTCCCACTTGATGAAGATCACACAGGCACCTCCAGAGCACAACAAAACTACTGACATTCATGGGCACTAAGGCCCATCGAATTGGCACACCACCTGAACTTGTCTTTGCTCATTGGCTTTGTCAATGCATCTGCAACATTCTCTAGAGTATCCACTTTTTCTAATGAGACCTTTCCATCCTCCACCATATCCTATACAAAATGATACTGTACATCTATATGTTTTGTCCCGGCATGGAAAGTAGGATTCTTTTCCAAACAGATAGCACTCTGACTATCACAATAAATTGTTATTTGCCCTGCATCAAAACCAATGTTAGAACACAAATGTCTTAACCAGATTGCTTCTTTACATGTGTGTGTTGCTGCCATGTATTCTGCCTATGTAGTGGAAAAATTGACTACAGCCTACCGCTTACTCATCCAACTAATTGCACCACCATTCAACATGAAAGTATATCCACTGGTGGATCTTCTGCTGTCTATGTCCCTACCCAATCAAAATCCACATAGCCTCGAATGTAGAGTCCTCGTGATTCAACCAAGTTGCCATGGTAACACAATGCATATTCAAAGTGCCCTTCAAATATCGAACACTCTCTTCACACATCCCAATGTGTCCTTCTAGGATTATCCATAAACCGACTAAGTACTCCCACTGGCTTGGGAAATGTATGGCCTTCTACAAACCATTGCATACATTAACGCCAACCTAGCATAAGGTACCTAGTCATGTCCTCCATCTCAGTAGGATATTTTGGACAGTCTTCAATAGATAGCTTTGTTCCCTGCAAAACTGGAACAACTAGCTACTTGCAATCATTCATACAAAATCGCTCTAGCAGTCTTGATATACTTACTCTAACTAAGCCAAAGTTTTCTATTATTCCTGTCCTGGTTATTTCCATTCCTAGAATATACCTTGCTGCACCAAGATCTTTCAATTTGAACTTTGTAGACAACTGAGACTTAAGATCATAAATCATTAACTTACTATTGCCTATGAACAACATATCATCAACATAGAGAGCAATAATAAGGACTTGATCACTTTCAGCTTTGTAATACACACAATGATTAGATTTTGATCTTACAAATCCCAATGACAAAACAAAAGTGTCAAACTTCTGGTACCACATTCTAGGAGACTACTTTAACCATCTGATTTATTCAACTTGCAAACCAATCTTTCTTTACCTTTTTCCACAAAGTGCTTTCAGGCTAGGACATATAAATTTCTTCTTCAAGATCACCATGAAGAAATGTTGTCTTCACATCCATCTGTTAGACCTCTAAGTCATACGTTTGCAAGTGACAAAAGAAATCTGATAGATGTCGCAGCTATAGGAGAAAAAATTTTCCCATAATCAATTCCCTCTACCTGGGAATAACCCTTCGCAACCAACCTCGCCTTGTATTTTTCCACACTGCCATCCAAACCTATCTTCTTTTTAAATACCCATTTGCAGCCAACAACTTTTCTGCCTTCAGGCAAGGGCACCAAACTCCAAGTATCATTCTTTTCTAATGATGCCATTTCTTCATTCATGGCTTCCAACCAAGAGTTTGAATCAGGCATTCTAAATGCCTCTTTCACAGTCCTAGGCTCATCAGTGCTAGAAATTAAAGCATAGGCACAAGTAGAATCTATCAAAAAAAACCCATACCTATCAGGTTGCTTTCTTTCACGAGTTGACCTCCTCACTTGTTGAGGCTGAGGTTGTTCTTCTTCATCAGAACTCTCAGAACTACTTGAGCTCTCCTTAGTTTCAAGTACATTTTGAATTTTCAATTCCTCTTTATCTGGTGTAGGAGGAATTTCAACAACATCCTTTTTTTTTCTAATTTTGTCTCTGACTGCGGATCCAAGGTGGAAGGCTTCAACTCACGAAAGATAACACTTCTGCTATATAAAACCTTCTCTGTATCAGGATTCCAAAGCTTGTATCCTTTTATGCCAGCACTATAACCAATAAAAATACATTTGACAGCCTTGTTCTCCAATTTAGATCTTTTCTCATACGACACATGAGCATATGCCTCACAGCCAAAAACACGACTATGTCTTAGAGAGGGCTTCTTACTAGACCATTCTTCCAAAGGTGTTTTCTCAACAAGAGCGGAATTCAAAGAATGGTTTATCAAGTAACATGTTATAGCAACTACCTCAGCCCATAACTTCTCCTCCAAGCCAGCACTGCTCAACATACTTCGTGTTATTTCCATCACTATCCTGTTGAACCTTTCTGCAACTCCATTTTGTTGCGGAGTGTAAGGTGTAGTTTTATGTCTTTTAATCCCATGATCTTTACAGTACCTCTCAAAATCATTAGAACAAAATTCACCACCATTATCAGTCCTTAAACATTTTATTTTTCTTCCAGTCTAATTTTCTACAAGGTTCTTAAATTCCTTAAACTGACTGAACACTTCTGATTTACTTTTCAAAAAATAGACAAATGCTCTTCTTGAATAATCATCAATAAATGATACATAGTACCTTGACTTAGATAAAGAAGGAACATTCACTTGGACCAAAAACATCATAATGAATATAATTAAGCAAACCAAAGATTTGTGAGAACTGAATAAAATGAAACATGTGTTGTTTACCATATATACAATGTTCACAAACTCAAATTGAGGTTACAATCTTCAAGCCCCCAACCGGTTTTTTATTCTTCATTGCTTTTAAACTTTCCCACGTGGCCTAGCCTATGATGCCAGAGCATAGTCTTTTCTGCTAGAAGTTTAACTTCCATAGATTTTACACTATCATGAACTTTTTCCTCTTTTCCTCCATGAGCAACTTTCTATGACTTTACAGAGACACTATTACATTGAATAGCATGTGCATCCAGCTTATACAAGGTACCAATTCAAGCACCCCTTGCTAGAACCATTGAGCCTCTAGTCATCTTGTATCCATTTCCAAAGAACATGACTTACACTCCAATATCATTTAGCTTACTAATAGAAAGAATATTTTGAGTCAAACCTGGTATATACATTACATCATTGATTCCCTTCACTATTCCATCCAAGGGAACTGAATTGACTCTTCCCGACCGCTATTTTGGCTGATCCTTGCCAAATACCTTTTCCACCATTTTTCATACTTCATGAGCAGTCTCTATATGAGATATCATGTGGAAAGATGCTCCAAATCAATCAGCCAGACATCATCTGATGCACATAGCCAAAGCTGCAATGGAAGATGCGTCACTTTGAAGACTCATTGTCTCATTGTCAGAATTCTTCTTCTTCTTCTTCTTTTTTTCTCCTCTTTGCAATCCTTTTGGACATGACCAGGTTGCCCACAATTCCAGAACTTCACCTTGGACTTCTTACCAGGAGACTTTGATCTCCCCTCTGATTTGGATTTGGACTTCTTGTCCTTCTTCTTTCCTTTCTCTTTCAACCTTCCTCTAATAGCAAGGGCCTCCTTCACCATCTCAAAATATTTCCTTCTCATCTCTTCTGACAACAAAGAAGCAACAACATCTTCCATCTTAAAAGTGGATGTCATACTCCCAATAGCCATCACCAGGTGATCCCACGAATCTGGCAAAGAACATAATAACATCATACGGTGATCTTCTTCATCAATCTTCACACCCACAAATGTTAACTGTGCAATCAGCATGTTGAATGCATTCAAATGACCAGCAACAGATCCTCCCTCCTGCATTCTCAAAGCATACAACTTCTTCCTCAAGAACAATTTATTCACCAAGGACTTTCCCTGATAAATAGATGCCAGTCTTTTCCACAAGGAAGATGCAGTCTTTTCTTCATGAACATTTAGAAGAACAAAGTTTGATAAACAGAGCCTTATCAGCCCCTTTCATTTTCTATCTACAAGGTCCCAATCCTCTTGCTTCATTCCTATAGGTTTTGTTCCAGACACAACAATCCAAAGATCATGATCAACCAACAGATCTTCCATTTTAATTTTCCACAACTCAAAATTGCTGCCATTGAATTTCTCAATTTCAATCTTTCCTGACGTACTTGCCATCTTAACCTGTAATTCAAATTACCAAAATTCTACAAGAATCCCACTGAACAAAAATTGACTCAAAAAACCCACCGTACCCACAAGGATAACACAACTGGCCAGGCTCTAATACCACTTGTAAGGAAAGCTAAGGTGTGGAACTAACTCTCCTAACGTCAAAACCTCAGGGAAGAATGTAGAGATACTTTTTAATTTTCAATTACAGTCCAATTAAGATACACTTGAAAGCAATAACAGAAACAAAGAAATAATCATACATAGATGAACCCCTGATTTACGTGGGAAAACCCTTACAGGAGAAAAACCCACCACACCAAGAAAAACCCCTTTGTATTACAGTAAAGAAATTACATACAGAGTACTGGCTTCACTCTCTCTGATGTCAATTTACAACAGCATTCACAATGATCAACCTTGCTCAGAATATTCAAGTTACAATACACTCAGAATCGAATTGACACTGATCATACATTGAACTATTCATCCAACTGTTCATGCAACCATCGAACTGAACAACATCTGCAATTCTAGAATATATTCATGTCGTCACTGGTTTGTTGAACTTCCACACAGAACTGCCTCAATAGACTAACTTCCAATGGTTCCCATTCGGCTTCTCTGATTGGTCGTAGACTCACCACGTAGGATAGTCATCACTCGGTGAAAGGAGTTCAACCTATGTCGCATGTCAGTGAGACACTAACTGTGTCTCCCCGATTCCACAAGACTCAACCATTGATGTCACCAAGAGTCATTGCTATCGACAAGAGGTTCCACCAAGTTCACAAGGTCGCATCGACCTCAGCAATCTCATCGGTGAGATAATCACTATTTTCCAATAGATCATACCGATATACACCACATGTATTGCTATTCGGCAAGACCATCATTATTCGATGAGACATCATACTGATGTTCAAAGGTCACATAGATATCAGCTTTCCCTTTAGTGAGACTATCGCTCTTCGATGAGACATCATACCGAAGTTCCCAAGTCATATCGATGTGAACACTGTCGGAAAGACTTACTGCTATCGCTGAGAGTTCTTATTGAAGCCACAAGTCATACCAAGCACCAAACAGTCGCCAGGAGTCATACTGACAACATACTACCCCATCGCTAAGACTTCATACCGAAGCCTTCAAGTTATCCCAATGACTCCGAGTGTAGCTATCAGCAAGACATTCCATATCGGTAAGACTTCATACCGAAGCAAGCCTTTTGGCCAAGGGTCTCCTAGATGACTTCAAATGTAAAAATTTCGGTGAGACTTTCCATATCAGTAAGACTTCATACCGAAGCATATGAGTTACTCTGATGACTCCAGTCACTATGAATCTCCCCGACACCACTTGTTGCCCAAAGTCTCCCCGATATTCGATAAGAATGGCTTGTCGGCCAGACCAACCCACTTGGCAGAGGGTTACACCAAACACAACGAGTCACAGCGACCTTAACATTTCACAAGGTTGCACAACTGCTAGTCGGCTAGATAGAAAGTATGTCACACCGACTTTGCTCTTTTAGAGGTTTCAACCTATGAGATTGAGACACATATTTCCAAAAAATTCCATGTCATGTGGAATGGAATTAATTCTTATATTTTTTTTAAAATAATGATTTATGATTATTTTATTCATGTTACACGTTATGTACATTTATTGCTATGCACTAGTCTTGAAAGGTATTCAATGCATATTATTTGACATCCAAACATTATCAATATCATTCACAGGGTAAGTGCAAAAAGATGGGGGGCCACAAAGGGGGCTTAAGTGGCCACTTTTTTTCTAAAATCAGGAAATACTGACCTTGGACGCGAAGTTGAGGATAGTTACACTCAAAATTTTGAGATGCAACAAAAAAAAGGATCATAGTGCTCCGAGTCTACTATCTAAACTAATAATTTTTTTTTAAAATGGTTGAGATTAAGGGGTTCAAAAGAGGGGACCACCAAAATTGGTGTTTTTTTTGTCAGAAAAACATAACATGGCAACTTTTGTGGCTCCTTAGCTCATGGTGAACTTTTTTTTTAGTATTTTTAAAATCACTTCGGTGAGAAATTAGCTAACACTATGTAGTTTATGCTCGATTTTTTTGATAATTTTTAATGAATATTTGATTTTTAACCAATTTTCAAAGTGGACACTTCCTGAAAAGAGAATTTTGGTTTTGCTACCCCTATAAATTTTGGAAACTAATTGATTTTTTTTTAATATGTGTAGAATGGAGTCTAGTTTCTAAAAATGTAATTTATTTAAAATTTTGATGAACAGTTAATTTATAACCAAAAAAACACCAAACACTAGTTTTTTCCTAAAAACATACACACAAACAAAATAAATTATAGATCGAAGGCTTAACATTGTCAAAAAGTGAAAAATATTACATCGTTAGATAGATAAGAGAGAGCCTAACATTACCCAGGTGTTCGATTTGTTCGACATTGAAACACGTACAAACCTGACGATGAGCACGAACATGATTATGTGAAAAATTGTAGAATTTTCAAAACACATCTTTAGATGTTGGGAAGTCCCTCCAAGCCTTTGGGTTGGTATTCCAAAGCAAATACCAAGCCCAAGGCTCAAGGATTCCCAAAGCAAGAAATAATTCAAGCACGTTATAACATGAGCACATTATTTCTTAGTCTTGACATGGTTTTTCCATTTGTACAAGACATGTCTAGCAAGACATAACAACGTGCTCACGTTATGTCTTGCTTTGTGTTAAATGCTACTCTATTGAATGTATGTATATATATTTGTATGTTTGTATGTATGTATGCTTGTATGTCATGTATGTATGTATGTATGTATGCTTGTATGTATGTATGTATGTATGTATGTATGCATGCATGTATGTATGTAAGATTGTATGTACATATGTATGTATGCTTGTATGTATGTAAGTATGTATGTATGTCTGCTTATATGTATCTATTTGTATATGTCTTTAGAGGGAGGGAGAATTTTAAGAGAGAGAGAGAGAGAGTTGTCTAGGTAGGGTGGGAGGGAGAGAGGGAGGCAAAGACCTGAGAGAGAGAGAGAGAGGTAGTGAGGTAGTGAGAGAGAGACTTGAGAGAGGGAGAAGGGGTGGAAGGGAGAGACCTAAGAGAGAGGAAGTGGGAGAGAAGGGGTTGGAGTGAGAGGGACTTAGCTATGTATGGTGGGAGGGATAGAGGGAGAGAGAGAGGGGGTGGGAGAGAGAACTAAGAGAGAGGGAGAGAGAGGGGGGAGAGAGAGAAAGAAAGACAGAGTTATGTAGGTAGGGTGCCAGAGGGAGAGACTTGATAGTGTGAGGGGGGTGAAAGGGAGAGACTTGAGGGATAGGTAGTGAGAGGGAGTGTGAGAGAGGGAGTGGGAGAGAGGGAGTGTGAGAGTGAGATACCTAAGAGAGGGATAGGGTGTGGGAGGGAGTGACTTGAGAGACAGGGAGAGAAAGAGGGGGGTGGAGTGAGAGGGACTTATCTAGGTACTTTGGGAGGGATAGATAGAGGGGGAATATATATATATAGAGAGAGAGAGAGTTACCTAGGTAGGGTTCCAGAGGGAGAGACCTAAGAGAGAGGGGGTGGGAGGGAGAGATGACAGAGAGGGAGTGGGAGAGAGAGAGGGTGATGGAGAGGCAGTGGGAGGGAGATAGAGGGAGTGAGAGAGATTGGTAGGGATTGATTAAGTGATAGGTACGTAGAAAGAGGGAGAGGGTAGATAGAGACAATTAGAGATGGAGGGAGAGAGGGAGGGAGAGAGAGGTGAGATGGATAGATATAGAGAGAGGGATATGGGTTGAGGGATTAGGGTTGAGGAGCTATAGGGTTGATGGTTTATGGTATTGGGTTGAGGGTATAGGGTTGATGGATTACGGTTGAGGGTAGAAGGTTTAAGTGTTTAGGGTTTAAGGGTTTAGGGTTTAGGGTTTAGGGTTGAGAGTAGAGGGTTTAGGGTATAGGTTTGAGTGTATATGGTTGAAGGATTAGGGTTGATGGTCCAATGTGTAGGGTAGAGCGTATAGGGGTCCAATGTGTAGGGTAGAGCGTATAGGGGTTGAGGGTTTAGGGTTGAGGGATTAAGGGTTGACGATTGATAATTCAGAGTTGAGGGTTT
>VDFB02168118.1:36436042-36491048 GCA_007258455.2 Sequoia sempervirens | reverse complement strand
GCAGTCATTTTAGGGTTTGCAACTATAGCGATAAGGTAGTGAAGCTTGTTTGATAAAATGCTTTGAAGTAGACATGTGAAAAAATGTGGTAGCATCGATAAGCACATCACCATTTGATATTTATCGTTGTAGTATGTTTTGTGCAATGTAATCAGCGATATGAATATAACCAACAAAAATCTATTTTCTATAATTCATGGATTGAACTCTGTATTTTATTTGCTCTCAATGTTTGTATGCTATGGAAATGCCATTACATTTTAAAAAAAAGTAGTTTCTTACTATTTTTCTTCAATTTTTTATGTTTTTTTGCAAATCTACCAAAAAACCCTAGTTTTTTCTACCAAAAAACAATATTTTGAAAAAAATCAATTAAAAATAAACAAATCTAATTGAAAATTTGATTAAAAATTAAAAATTTTACCTGATAGAGGTGGATTCCAAATCGGATATCGGATTTCGCTCTCCACTATGCGCCCCCCGCCGATGAGCCGAAAATAAAAATGAATGAGTTTTGGTCGCGGCTTTTTTTTATATATACAGTTGACCAAAATCGGATATCCGATTTGAATCGGATATCCGATTTGGATCCGATTCCCGATTCCTTTTGCTTGTGTCAGAATGAGATTTAGCCTTTTGCTTGGGTCGGAATGAGATTTGTTTTACACTGAACAAAATCGGATATCCGATCCAAATCGGATATCCGATTCCTAAAACTAAGTTTTCCCTCTGCCTCGGTAGTCACCCCAGCTCCAAAAAGTCAACTCACCATTTTCGCGTTTTTGAGTCGTAGAAACACGTATTTTTTCCTCCATTGCCACTTTTTGGCATACCATGATCCTGCACATGCCCTTCAGGGGAAAGCACGACTGTCATGCTAAAGCAACTGGCAGATGCCTTAAAACTAAAGTATGAACCCCTTGAAAGAGGAATCATGCAGTTAGACAGAAAAAGGGTCTCAACCATTGGTTAGATAAAGGATTTTTCTTTGACTCATTTCTCTTGCCCAAGCCAAACAGTCACCCAGGAAGTGGTAGTGATAGATATTCTGCTATTTTTTGGGATCTGTTTATCAAGGGATTTCACCGCCAAACTCGGCGGATATTTGGCACTCAATTGGTCCCATTTGATTTTGAGGACTAAGCAAGGAGCGAAGATGAATATTCTTTCAGAGCCATTGCATCTTGAACATATTACAGACAATGTGTTCCTATGCTTTGAAGCTGCTCATATGGCTATATCTCAATAGGAGAAGTATTGTGTTGAAATGCTAGAAGATGAAGAGGATAAAAGTGAGTGAACTCCTGAAGAAGAAGTGTTGCTTGACCAATTCATTGAGTTTGATCCCTTCGGAAACTTCCACAAAATTGGGCTCGACACTTATGTAATTTTTTATGACAATCAAGTTTTTTCAAAGCTAGTAAGAGACCACGAGAAATCTGATGACCCTTCGAATAATCCATTATGAACTCTTTTCTTTGATGGTGCCAAGTATAAGGTCGGTGCCGGTGTCGGTGTCTATTTTCTCTCTCCAATGGTATTTGAGACACTCAGAGCTTACCATTTCATGTTCTCATGTTCGAATAATGACGTTGAATATGAGTCCTTAGTTCACAGCCTAAACCTTGCACAAAGAATGGGTATAAAGAGAATACAAGTTTCCAGAGACTCAAAGCTGGTGGTGAGTCAGGTTCGTGGTCAAGCAGCAACAAAGAATACCCAAATGAGGTCATACAAACATTGAGTCTGGGACCTGATCGAGGGTTTCAAAGCCTTCAACATACAAGCTATTCCCAATTCATAGAATAGTGTAGCTGACCAAATGACATCGGTTGGGTCACCATTTAAACTAGCTTTTGACTCAACTAAGCAGAATGTTGTTTAGGCCATTCTCTGACCCTCTATTCCAGACAATGACGAGAATTGACAAGTTTTTGATGACGATACCCAGATAGCTACCTTCATACAAAAGGGAGGAATGATTCTTGACAGTCCAACCTTAGGAACAAAATTCTCTGAAGGGTAGGTCATCCAATTGAAAGGGAATAAGCTTTCGAGGGGGTTAATTTCCCTTGAGAACTTTTTTGACTAAAAAGATGCAAGAAACAACAAACAAAGGTTCATGGCAGATGAAAAGGATTACAAAGAACTTGATGTCATAAATGGTAGAAGGTTGAAAGTCAAAAAAGAGGTTCCGACTAAAGATAAAGAAAAACTAAGGGATCTTTTTTATGAGTATGATGGGGTTATGGGTTGGACTTATGATGACCTTAGAGGTTACAACCCTGGTATAATAAAACATGCCATCAACTTGGAGGATGGTTCTAAACCTGTTTGATAGAAGCAAAGGCTTGTTAATCCAAAGATTGAAGCATTAATGGCACAAGAGCTTACCAAAGTATTCAAGTCCAAGATAATATATCCAATCAAATATTCTACCTAGGTGTCAAACCTGGTACTTGTCTGGAAGAAAAATGGTGATATTAGACTCTACGTCAATTTCTGAGATCTAAATAAAGCATCGCTTAAAGACCATTACCCTTTGCCTTCAATGGAGAAAAATTTACAAATAGTAGTTCGGTCTGAAATGTTCTCACTACTTGATGGTTTTTCAGGGTATAACCAGGTATATGTGAAGGAGAACGATCAACACAAAACAAGGTTTACCACCAAGAGGGGAATGTATGCATATGCTAAGATGCCATTTGGCTTGTCAAATGTTGGCGCGACCTTTCAACGAGCAATGGATATCGCCTTCAAAGGTTGAATTAACTTGATCATTCTAATATATCTAGATGACTTAACAGTATTTTCAAAATCAAGAGATGACCATTTTGACCATCTAGAAAATATTTTCTAGAAATGTCAATAGTTCGGTATTTCTCTGAATCCCAAAAAATGTGTTTTTGGGGTCCCACAAGGTAAGCTACTTGGCTTTATAGTCTCAAAAGAGGGAATAGCGATCGATCCTAAAAGGGTTAGGTCCATAATGGAATTACCTCTACCAGTGAACCAAAAGGGACTCTAGTCATTCCTAGGGAAAATGAATTTTATCAGCAGGTTCATTTCTAACTTCGCTGGTATTGTAAGGCCTATTTCACTAATGCTAAAAAAGAACCTACCTTTCAAATGGACCTCAGAGGGGAAAGAGGCCTTCGAGCAAATAAAGATAGCAATTTATTCTGCTCCAGTCTTGACCAATCCATATTTTTCCAAGGATTTCTTACTCTATGTGTATAGTGGTTAGGATAACATAGCTTCGGTACTTACTCAAAAGGGTGATCAAAATGAAGAACATCCTATCACATTCTATTCTAGAACTTTGAAAGGGTATGAGATGAGGTAAAATTTTGTGGAGAAACAAGATTTTTCTATAGTTAAAATTTTGAAGAAATTTTGACACTTGGTGTCGACCAATAAAATCACTATCCTCATAGCACATCACAATGTGCAAGAGTATATTACTGAGGGCAAGATCACTGAAAAAAGAGAAAATTGGATCACTAAGATTCTACAGTATGATGTAGATATCCGACCAACTAAGCTGGTTTGAGGAAGAGATCTATGTGAATATATGGCACAGGAAGCAAGTCCCGCGACTGAAAGGGAAATTGGCTAAGTATACTCAAATCAATTTGAGTCCAACGAATCTTGGGTTGTTGATCGAACACGACACATGAAAAAAGGATATTACCCAGCTAGTCTACCGTCTAATAAAAGGAGGTACTATTGGCTGCAAGGCACAAGGTATGTACTAATCGAAGATGTACTTTTTAAAAGAAATTATGTTGGTGTGTTACTTTGGTGCCTTGATGCCCTACAAGTAGAGAGGGTTCTTAGTGAATTTCACCATAGTCTTGAGGGTGGGCATTTTTATACTAAGACCACTGCTCTGAAAATAATGAGGGTAGGATATTATTGGCCCTCTATGTTCACAAAAGCGCATCATCTAGTACAAAAGTGTACTCAATGCCAATTTTTTATTAGAAAAAGGAATGTTGCTCAACCCCTGAGCCCAATTGTGACAGAGGAACCCTTTGCCTAGTGGGGCCTAGATTTTATCAGTATGATAAATCCTATTTCCAGTGTCAAACACAAATGGATCCTCACAAGGATTGATTACTTTACAAGGTGGGCAAAGGCTGTAGCCCTAAAAACTACAACAAAAGGAGAGATTGTTAATTTTCTCGAAGAACTGGTGACCAGGTTTGGACCACCCAAAACCATCATATCCGACAATGCCGGATATTTTATCAGGTCAAGGATGTCAGACTTTGCTATCCGACATGGAATTTTTCTTAAAAATTCATCAAATTACTATCCACAAGGGAATAGGTTAGCAGAATCCACCAACAAAAACCTAATTAGCTTAATTAAACACATTGGGTCATAGTAAAAAATAGACTGGCACAAGCATCTACAGGCAACTTTGTGGGTGGACCAAATTACCCCCAAGCAGATTTTGAAAAATTCACCCTATGAGTTGGTATATGGATAGGAGGTAGTAATGCCCATTTCTATAGAGATCCTTGCTCTACAACTACTAAAAGCACTGGAAGTTGAAGAAAATGGCAGAATAGAGGTGCAACTAGCAAAACTCCTCAGACTAGAAGAAGATGGAGAAAAATCCCATGGAGCCATGATCGACTGCCAGCAAACAGTCAAGCGATGGTTTGAAAAAAAGGCCTCTAGTCACGAATTCAAGGAAGGGAGCTTAGTGTTAAAATATGATGAGCGTACTGCGAAATCGGGACAACACACAAAATTTGAAGCACTATGGAAAGGACCTTTCCGAATCAACACATGTAAAGAAAATAATGCATATGAACTTGAAGATTTAGAGGGTAACGCTTTAGGTATACCGGTGAAAAGTATTTATATGAATATTTTCCATTAAAATGCATAGTTTTTGAAAGCTTTAAATAGTTATGTATCATATGCAAAGTTTTGTAATTATTTCAAAGCTTTTAAATAAAGCCAAGGACACTAGGAAATAAGTAGTTTGTATTATATCGGAAGTTCTACATATATGCAAGCCCAAGCCTAGGTTCAAACATGAAACTTTCTTGAGTGAGCCCAAAAGGGTTTACAAAGAAAAAGATAAGCAAGGAATGAGTAACGCGCAAAATTTTCCTAGAGGTGCCCTCAGCTATCACCTAGGAATGAGAAAAGATGCACTATCGGGCTATTTTTCTTTCTCTTCTTCTCTCTGTCTATTTTCAAAAGGACAATTGAAGAACAAGATGGGCATAGACATAGGCCCAAGGCCTACTCATTGCTACTTTGCACCAGGAATTTGAAGTGTTTCCTCTAGGCTAGTCTTGTAACCCACTCCACACCATACTCACGAAGCAAGAAAATGGTCGTTGGCTGAGAGAAGTGTCGATGTGTCACCACGTCCATAGTGCATAAATCAAAGAGAAAGGTAACTAGGGCATGTCTATGCCAAAATCCACATGCCTCCAAAGGTCCATGGTGCTCAGGATGCCAACGTCGGGGATAGCTACTTGCACTATTTCTCCAAGCCCTACCATCAACGAGGTGTCAAACATCTCTCGACACAACTCAATTATCATAGGTTTGGACACGTTCAGGTCTAGCAGTGGAGCCACAAAGAGAGAAAGAACATTGCAGTTGTTCCGAAGCTGGTTCTCATCAGCAATAAAGTTAGTACCCACCACCCATTTGAATGTAGTCATGATAAGTGGGTCACATTTCTTGATCAACCATTTGATTCAGTCAGTATTGATTTCTCTTGCGAAGCTATATTGCAGCCTTCATGGAAGGATCTGAATAGGGGTCCCCAAGCTAGTAGACATTCTGGTAAGGCGACAAATTTTGGCAGAATAATAAAAAAATTAGATGGAAGGCCAACTGAGTTAGAGAGCTTTATGTTCAAATGAATGTTGCAAAAGGTGGTGTGACTATATATAGAAAAGGCTGACCAGTGAAAATGATCAATGAAATATCTATTTTTGGCCAGACGACAATGGAAAAATTTGAGGCAGAACAAACCGGAGTAGATAAATCATATGGAGGATCCTGTGGAATGTCTTAAGAAATAAATTGGGACGTTGGGAGTAAATGCTCTAGTGCACTAATTATTGACATGTGTCCATCACCATCATCAGTGCCAACTATCCCATTAATGAGAAAAGATGGGGTTAACACACTTTAAAATAAAGATCTCTGGTAGATTAATGGTCACATTTTTCAAGGGTACTTTGCACCACTTCAACACGTTTGGTTTGACGGGAAGCACACTTACGAGGAAATATTTATTTTCAATCAAGAGGCGGCGAAAGCAATGTACTAATTCCATCCTCGCAATATTTTTGGCATTTCCAAGAGACAAATTTTTAATCCACATGTATAATCCTGGTGGCATCATTTAATAAGCTTAGTAGCTATAGCGCAGCCTTGAGTGCATGTACCGACAAAAGCATTAATTATGCTCAAGCATATTTCTCTTTCCAGGAAAAGTGGTCCCCAACCGTTATCCCTAAGAGGTCCTCTGTAACTCTTGATACAATCATGGCAAAACCCTCAACTTCTGAAAGATAGGCCACAGTTTCAAGCCAACGACCTGGCTATGCCAATATTTTTGGGTGAAAGTCTTTCGCCAACGCTCTAGCTATAGAGGAATGACCTTTTCAGTATTGCAAGAAGGTTCCTGTAGACAAGCCTGTGAAAAGAGAAGCGGTACAAGACATCGCTGACAATGTTTTTGATCCTAAGTTGTCGGTCAATTGTAAAAGCCTCAAGAAGGCACATTTCAAAGGAAGGAAAGGTATGGGACATCTGATAGCTTTGCATTTTGGTTATGGGATTGCGGCTTGCCATAGTTCATACTGCTCGCCGTACATCCATGCCCTAAATTGGTTGATGTATGTGCCAGAAAATTTGATGAGGTAATGGGGGTTATCCATAGCAGCAGGGTTAGAGTTACCATATCTGCTCAAGCCATTCAGGATATGTTATGTATCCCTATAGTTTGGGATTCAAAGTTGTTCAATGAAGAAAATATGGATCTTTTTGAGGAAGAAAGGGCCAAAAGAACAAACTTTTATGAAGAAGAAACAAGGGAATGGCTGGATAGGGGCCATGTTCCTTTCCCTCTATTGTATGATATTTTCAAGAGGGGTACTCAGGCAGTATTTTTAATGCTTGCCTAGGTTTTTGCCTCAAAAATGACGCCCAGGTTCTTCCTTTTCAGTTCGTCCTAGATTTTGAGCTAAAAAGAGAAAAAATACAGAAGCATTATTATTTTTTAGAGGTGATAGTCGGGAACATGTTGGACTAGCTAAAAAATTACGGGACCGATTCTAAATTCAGGGATCCTTCCTTCTTGGCTCATTTACTTTTGCATCAAAATTTTGAATATTTTGGGAAAAATGTGTCAATGTCCAGGCTAGATGAGAGGAACTACCTTCAACCAGTTTTTGTATGGACTCCTATGCTTTCTAAAATAGGGGATTATTATGGGTTTGTGGATTACTTTTTGAGGCCCATACTCCAAGAGTTGTTGCTTCGCCCTACAAGATGTTTTTCTCTTAAGGTTTTACAATGGATGAGGGTCTCACAAAACCCAGTAGATTACTTCTTGGGTGTGGATTTCACATTTATCAGGTTTCATGGTTTTCCCAATGAGTCTTTTCAACTCCCCAGGTTTGTAACCGCTAGAGTTTTTTCACTAGAAGCATGCCACCAGTTGACCATTGTTGAAAAAATCTATGGTGCAAGAAGAAACAAAACAAGGTTGTATCCACTTCCTCTCAATATTGCTAATAGTCAGGTATCGCTCATGAAGCGATTTTGTGAAGAAGAACTCAAGTATCTATTGGCGGTTTTGGGCATGGTCCTCATTTGTGATAAGTGGGACTATAATCCAAGAGGTATTTATTGTGTAAAGCATGAAGAGTAGGAATACTTTGAAAGAAGGAAGAACGTGACTCAGGAAAGTGTATAGGTATATGTTGACTTGAAATACATTCCTTTCAAGTGACTAGAATGGCTAAGTTTCTATATGCCAAAGGTCCAGTATGATAGGATCCTTCCAATAAATAAATCCCTTAACACACAACTAAAGAAGAGGGGATGGTTAGAAAGAAAGAAGGTAGATTTCTTGAGGTTCCAACAAGAGTTGCGTTGTTCCAACCTCCTTGTTAGATAGTTCCCACAAGATGAAGAATTTGAGTACATCTATGATAAGGAGGCCAGCTCCAACAACAGTAATCCAAAAACCAACCATGAAATTGATGCAGAAAAAGTTCCATAGCAGAAACACCAACCTTGAGAATCTGGTGGTCGAAAAGATTTGAGGCAAAAGGATTCGCATGCCCCATCCACCTCTAGTGCCAATAGTAAGGGAAAGAAACCCCGATGGTCCACTAGAGCATCATCCGTTGCAGTTGTTGAGGGTCAATTTTTGGAGGGATCTGTGGTTAGAATAATAGAGCATGTTAGCTTTGGTCGAGAGAAAAAAAGGCTGCTGGAAGGCCTAGACATACTCGAAGCGCTACCCCGAGGAGAAGAAGTGGAGTCTGCTCTCCAAGATATGCCGACCAAAGCAGTTCAGGTAAGTCTTACTCCTCTTTCTCTTCCTATTTCTACCTCTTTGATTACCCCCTCTCCTCCTCATTTGGTGAAAGGAATTCTCCATCCATGGACCCTAATATAATAATCCTAAATACACCTTTCCCTTATAGGAATGAAATCCCTGAGATTACCCCACACTTAGAATGAGCAACGTCTATTTCAGTTATTGCTAACTCTTTATTCACCCTATCAAGGGCCCCTTTTGAAAGAGATGAAGCATCAGTACTAACCCCCACACCTAATCTGACAACTTCCAAACAAACACCTTTCCGCTTGCCAACATCTATGTTTACCTCCACCAACAAATCTCCCGCTTAGTCCCAGCTGGGTGTTTCACCCTTTTCCATGATAACGCTCCCTTTCGCCTCTCCCCATACCCATACATCCAAAATCTCCCCCTCAGTTACCCTTTTTAGTTTTCCTCCTGGTGCCCCTATTGTAGCACAAAACATCAATGTTCCTCAAACTCTCCAAGATTATTTCAATGTGACAAAGGTGGCCCAACAAAATGCTAAACAAAGGCACCTTATGAAAAATGTTGAGTTACCTATTGCTAAGAAGATCGAGGCTTGTTACAATGAGGAGAAAAATTCTCTTTTGATCAGTACCATGACCCCGCTTGTGGCTAATCCTAAAGGGAAAATGTAGCTAGAGGATTATGACATCTAGACAACAGGCCTAGATCCAACTGAAACACACCCACGTGACAAAGTGGTCTTAGCTAAGACCACCCAGTAGGTGGTATACTCAAACTATAAAAAGCTAGGCAGAAGGTTAAAAAAGTGAGAGATGGAGCTGGTAAATGTAATGTAAACAATAGGAAGATTACAAATAGAGCTTAAAGCTAAGGACATCGAGTTGGCCCGCATAATGCAAGTTCAGAGTAAACAAGGAGAAGACTTAAAATTGCTTGAAGAAGCGCAAAGCCACCAGGCTTGGCTACATGCTGAAATTGAAAGGTTAAAAGTTGATCTCACCATCTAGCATCAGACCAACGTGGGATACAAAAGTACTCAAGAAAATTTACACAAGGAGCTAGGTAATGTTTGATCTCAATCTTCTGATGCTATTCAGAAGGCACAAGAGGACATAGAAAAGTTGAAGCTAGAAAAAAAAGTTGTGTCTGCATTACGGACCTGTGATTTAGAGAAATAAAGGGTAAGCTCCGAAACTAGCAGACACTCTCAAGAAAAAGGGTTAGATAGAAGAAAATGAAAAGGAAAAGGAGACTTAGCTCAATTAAGAGTTGGTTGTTGCTCGAGGAACCCGGTCTCTCCTGCTACTGAAAAGACTGGTATCTTCGCATTGGAAGAAAATTGCAGCCATAGTTCTTGTTCTTAGGCCTATTTTTCAATTCTTGAAAGATGTCCAGGAAATAAATGAGACGATTTTCTCCACGACCGATCATGTCTTGCAGAAGTGTGACTCTCGAGTGGGGGAGTCACAAAGTTTCATTTCTAGACTTTGTGTGGCTCCCAATGAAGTTTTAAAGGATGGTGGAATTGTTGACAGAAGAACTACCTACATCAAGGCCAGTGAAATCGTCAACTCCCAAAAAATTACTAAGAAGTATAAAGATTGCCAGTCAGTGTTGGCAAGGAGAGTTGAAGAGATTAAAAAATGATTTTAATGTTTTGGTCAACTACGGATTACCCCCCTTGTTTTCCCTAGAAGGAAATGTGTAAACTGTGGAGAAAATTATAGAGGCTATCAAATATAAGGACCAAGCTACTACTGAGCTTCCGAGTTTGAGTACGGTGCGTATGGATGATGAGGTTGCATGGGATATTTTTTTCCTTTCTCGCCTTTATCATTACCTTGGAGTGGTTACTACTAGATGGGGGGTCATGTCTTTCAAAGAAGTTTTCCAGCTTGATCAAGCCTACAGGCTAATTTTTAGTATGTCTCTACCCACTAAGGAAGAATGGCAAGTGTAGCATTCCTCCTTCTTCAAACTTCAGGAATTTACAGAGAGTTGGGTTCGTACCTCCACAAGTGAAGGCCCCTGTGAGTTGCCAGAATTGTGAAGAGGTTTTTCGCATTGCCCTAACCTTCTAGTTTTTGGCTTTACTTTTATATTCTGCAAAAGTGATAGGGATTAAAGTTAGGTTGGTAAGGAAGATGGGAAATACGCCACGGGATGGTTGCACATTTTTCCTTTATCATTTTTCTTTTTTGAGGAGTGCCCAAGACACGTGTCGGGACAATGGAGATTCAATGCAAAAACATTCTTTGGGAAGCATAAGTTCTCGACCGAATGACGTGTCACCTCCCTATCAAAGGAGGATTATATCTTTTTAAGATTAGTAGAACTCGCTAGTTTCTCTTTGTTTAACTCAAGGCGGAAGCTTCTTGTCAGTACTTCAAGGTGATGTGATTAAGTCAGAGGTAGTAATTTCTGAAATATCATTTTAAGATTGGATCTAATATTGCTCTCCCTCTTCAAAATATCTAGAAGACATTAATGTGGTAGCTAAAAAGTTAATACAAAGATTTTTTGTGGCCTAACCAAGGGCTTATAAATGAGATTGTGAGCTATCAGGTATCAAAATTTGGCAGCATTTACTTCTAGGCAAGGCGGTGTTTCTCTCTAAAAAATGGCTATAAAAGGGAGGAAATGTTACCAGAAAAAGGATGATTTTTTCAGAAAAGGGATTTTCTAGGAGGAAACTATTTTCTTCAAAAGGGGAATTGTTTTCCTTTTTAATTTTCTTAAAGTTTATGAAATATATTTTAGAAGAAAGTTATAGAACTACTTTATTTTGGAAAATTATATCTATTAAGGTTTAAACTATTGTCGGATTGGCATCCGACCTTTGTTTCAAAGTTCAGTTTTAATTAAAGCATGAACTATTTAGGGGAATTTTTGAGACTGTGCATGTATGGCCTTTTTCAAGTCTTCTTTCTTCATATTATCATTTTGAATGAAACACTGTGTCTTGCAAGCTATATTCTGACAGTTGAAATAGTAGATTTATATGCTTTATGCTTGTACTGTGAAGTAGCATTTTGGGAAAAATTAGACTATGTCATTAGACTTTTCCGTTATCTTTGAAATTGTTATTTTTTTGTTCTATATTGTATTGGGAGACATGGTTCTTATAATTTTTGAATATTGTTCTTTTACTTTAAGTACTTTTTATGTTTGATCAAACCTCAATGAATAATTCCTACAGAAAGATCTAAAAGTCTGCACTATGCTTGAAGTTAGCCTTTGTTGTTCATTCTCTTTCCAACAATGAGGGGTTGTGGCATTTTGTATCCTTTATATCAATCATAGGAATAATTTGAGTTTGAAATGTTGTAAAACTTTGGCATATCTCCTTTCATGTTTTATATTCACATTTACTTTTTTCCCTTATCTCAAAACACCAAAAGAAGAGCCAACTTTCTATAAAAAACCCCAGAGGTATTCAGTGAGACACAATTTGTCCCTCACTCACTGAATTCCCCATAAGACTGTTAGAGAGGCGCAAGCTTTGATGATCAACACTATCTAGAGCTTGAGTATTTTCTCTAAGAAAAGAAACCCATGTCATTCAAGAATAATCATCAATAAGTAGCATGAAATGACTGTCACCATTTAGGCTTCCTGTTCTAGTAGGACCACATAGGTCTGTATGAATTAATTCCAACATTCCAGTAGTGTATATTTTTCTCTTTTCCTTTGAAATTGAATCTTGTATGTTTCCCTAATTGACAACTTCTGCAGACTGTATTACCGGGCTTTATGATTTTAAGCAGACCTCAAACAACATCTCTTGAACTGATTCTAACTAGATTATCAAAGTTTACATGTCCCATTCTTTGGTGCCACAGCCAAGTTTCATTGACTTGAGATACAAGACACTGACCATCAACACCCTTAAGCTGATAGATGTTTCCATGAGTTCTCCTTCTTGCAACAACCATAGCTCCAGATCCTTTTCTGATCCCACGGGTATTATCCTGAAACACAAGTTTAAAACCTTTGCTACACATCTGTCCAACACTCAAAAGGTTATGCCTTAGACTCTTCACATAATATACATCATCATTGTTGTGTATTCTATCAAAACTAATTGTACCTTTCCCAACAATCTTTACTCCTGAATCATAACCAAACATGACCAAACCACCATCATACTTTTCAAGTTTAGTAAACTTAATTTTATCTCCGGTCATGTGATTAGAACATCCGTTGTCAATCACCTAGTAGTCGTCATCTTGTCTAGCATGAAAGGTAGTGACCAAAGTATCTTCCATCTCATCCTTCTTATTCTCTGAATCACTTTTTCTTGCACTTTTTCTAGAGTTGGCAGACACAGATTTACTCTCCAAAGCTAAGAATAAGCATTCCCTATCATCATTCTCATAATCAAATTCATCATTAGAGATTCCAACTTCTTCTCTAACATAGTACAACTTTTTGTATTTCTTATCCTTTCTATCTTTATGATCCCTTTTCTTCTTATGTATAGTTTTATTTGGACATCTTAAGGCATAATGACCAATATTACCACAACTAAAACATTTAAAGGGAAATATAACTTTATACTTTCTGGTACCTTTCTTCAACTTCCTTGTAAAGTTTGCTTACAACTCATCTAAACCATCACTATCGGGATCATCTTCAATCTTTGTTGCTTTAATTGTTGTTTCTATCTTTTCCTCTTTCTTTCCAAAATTTCTCATCTCAAATGCAGTAAAGGTGCCAAATAGCTCTTCTTTAGTATATTTATTAGGATCATATGTTTCCTCAATAATTGAAACTTTGTCACTGTAACATTCTGGTAGAGTCATTAGAATCTTCTCAATTATATCTTCATCAGTTAGAGTACCCCCTTGATTTCTAACTTCATTTGTTGCCAGATAAATTCTCTGAAAAATTTCTTGCAATATCTTCTCCTTCTTCCATTTTCATCTTCTCATATCTACACTTTGCTATCAGCATCTTTTTCAATTTCACTCTATCATTTCCTTCATAAAGATCTTCCAAATTTTTCTAGACTTCATAAGTAGTGCCTAGAGAGAACTTTTGTTCATCAGTCTTGGATAAAGCACTATAAATAGCATACCTCACTTTTTCATTCTCCTCATAAGAAAAAACCTCATCTACAGTAGTAGGACCACTCGCTGGAGCAATATACTTCATCTTAATAGCCTTCTAGGTCTTGTAACCAAGAGAGATAATATATCCTCTCATCTGCACTTTCTAGTCAATATAATCAGATCCATCAAACATAGGGATAACCAACTTATGTGCCATCAGATCTTCCTTAAGTGGTTAAGCTCTACACCAAGGAACCAAAGCTCTGTTACCAATTGTTAAAAGGAACAGAACAACTGAGAGGGGGAGTGAATCAATTGTCACCAAATTCAAACACAATACTTCAACACTTATCAATTTCACAACCACACTATTATGTTATTAAGTATGAATATGAAATGCAGATAACATAAAGTCAAATCAACACAATGAACACTAGATTTTACTGGAAAACCCAATGAGGGAAAAACCACAGTGAGGATTAACTCACAATATAAAGTGATAGAAAAACTAAATACAAGAGGCTCACTGCCCAAATACAAAGGCTCGCTTCCTATAGAAAGGACTCATTTTCCAATAGGGAGGCTCACTACCTACAGATACAAAATATAACAGAAAGATCCACCATATCAATATACACACATTCACATCCTTGATCAGAAGATTGTAGAAACCTTTAGCTCACTACTTTTAGGAATCTAACATAATAAAGTACTGTTGCCTCAACTCACTTTTGCACAACTATGCTCTTCACTTGTAACTTACTTCGTTACTTGTGTATATTATAATTCTTTGCATCTCGACTTGCATTTATACCCTCTTCAACCTTAGAAACTTTCTCCAAGGTCGGCCACATACGCTTCATTTCATAAATTCAAACTCGGTCGAAAACTCAACATTCTCGCGGTGGAAAGGAATGAGAGTGGACCAATTAAATACTTAACCAAGACCAAAAAGAATGTCTTAGATCAACCACATGCTTCCTTAATTAAATTTTAAATTCTTCATATGAAGTGTAAACACCAGGTCGGACAAACCTAATGAAAACACAAATGAACATTGAAGTACACACTTCCTAGCAAGAAGATAACATGCAGATAACACAACATGCTTCATCATGCACAAGAACACATCTTAGATACTTCTAGATACATCCACAATAGGTGCAACAAATTTTGAACAAAGAAAACCTTCCATCAGTCCATCCGTACTATGCGAACACATACAATAACTTTGAAACTCAACTTCTAAATCACCAAATGACAAATAAATTTTCCAGAACCTATAGAACACCATTACAAGACATATTCCAAATCTGCAAGACCTGAAACAAAATAGCAGAGGACTATGGAGCAGAAACATTTCTCCCATTCCACAAATAACCAACTCTAACAAAATAGTTCACATACTAGTGAACACAACTTTCATACTCCATCAATCCAAAAGCTACAAATTAGAAGATGACACCAACAAATCACCAACAACAAACCTTCAGATCTGTACGAGTGTAGGATCAACACAGAAGAAACGTGGAGCACATATCAAAGCACATTCTAAACCCATACATAACATCAAATTCACTCTTTATTAATTTTCTCAAAAGCACTTGGAAACTCATCATTTCAGCACAAATACAACATCATAAGGATAGCTCCATGTACTCACAACATCTCAACATCTCAACTATACATGCACAATTTGCAACATATTGCACTGTGTTGACATTAATGAAAACACCACCAAACTTGCTCATACTTGCAACAAAGAGACCCTTTGGAAATGTATTGCTCCTGAGTATCATGATTTGGTATTTATATTATTGTTACAACTTGGACTTTTTTTTGGAAAATAACTCTACCTCTTCCTACAATAAATTAATGATTTACTGATCATTTTCAAATAATTTCTAATTGGTTTGGTTGTTTGGGACAATAGGCCTCACACCAAGCCTAATATGTTGCTACCTCTTTTCTACATGTGTTGGTATGTCAAATTGAGCACCAACTAAGCTACAAGTTTTTCAACATGTTTGTTTTTCCCTCTAGGTATGGTTTGAAAGTTAAAACCCTCAAAGTCACCAGTCCAGTCCCATACCCTATGCTTTTAGTACTCCAAAAAAATATTTTTGGGTTGTGCTTTGAAATTTGGTTTGATGCACAACTATCTCACAATAATCAAAGACCTGTAAGGCTTTAATCCCTCTCCTTTGTGCATGTTTGAGACCTTGGATTATAACTTCATACTCAAACACATTTTTTGTGCAACTAAATTGAAGGTTGGATGAGAAGTAATACTTCTCGATACTTGAATCTAAATGAACATTACACCAACACTAAGCCCATTTTTTTTCTTGATCCATCAAAAACCAACTTCCACAAATAACTTGTGGGCACTTGAGCCTTCATAGGTTTGGGAATATGAATCTTTTCCTCAAATATGAAGTGAGTACCCAACATAGTCTCCTTTGCCTCATGGTATGGGTCAAACTAAAAATAATTCCCTCTTAATCCAATAGAAAATCAATGACCTCCTCCAAAGGGGTAGTAGGTTCATGAATAATACACTCTCTCCATTCATCATGCAATAAGAAATTCATATTTATGGCGTTGGGTTCATATGGTTCAATGTGATATTTTTCAATAGGCTCCATCATGATGATCACCTTTGTACCATACCTTATTCTAAATAGAATATGGGACCGATCAAATGATAGGTTCCCATCTATTTTGGTAGTTAACTTCCTAGATAGACATGTAGTGAAGAATGCAAGGAGGTCAATGACTGATATGTCTTACAAAACTATATAACTAGGGAATGCATGTAGGGTTAATTTTAAATCCTTAATGACCCTTATTGTCTTGATAGTTATGTTATCTAATTGTACATCACCCTTGGAAATTGGGTCATACTTTATGCCAAGGAGATCAACTATTTTATTTGGCATAACAAACCTACTAGTCCCTCAACCTATCATACAATTATGGACTAACTAATCTCCAATGATTAAAGACATATAAAAAATGGGGTGTCTTACTAACTTTAATTGATTCCCCTTTCTCTTTGGGTTGAACTAGGCTAGTTGGAGTTGTTGTCTCTTAGTTTGTCACTACCTCACCTAGTTGATTAATGTTCTTCAATGCTTCTTGCAACAAATGAATTTGATATGGGATGGAGAAATCCTCCCAAATGGTGACATTTAGGTTGGATTTCTTCATTAATCAACAATATTGAAAGGATCATGACTAACATTTTAGGAAAATTTTATAATAAAAGTGTCCAACCTTGTTGATTAGCTAACTTGAGGTTAATATTGTGATTTTCACCCTTGCCAAGAATCTAGTTTGGTTGAAACATTATATTGTCCTACCTATTATTATTTCATGCATATCACCGTAGGATGGTTGGGAAGCAAATAAATGATTAAACATGGAAAGTGTTCCACCCTCATTACTATTCTCTTTTTCCTTGTATTTTAGGCCACTACATCAACACTCTTATCCATTAAAAAACATATTTATGCCACAAAAAATGAACCATTTCCAATTGACCAATATCGAATATCTTGACATATGGTCTTGCATACCAACAACTTTCTGAATTATTTTGAACTTTTATGGTTCATTTTGGACCATTAGAGTTTGATAAAAATCTCTAATCTAAGATAGATTTTAGTTATGTGGCTAATTACATTTGTAGCACCACTCATTCTCCTGATCTAAATTTTTCTACATTGGAACAATGGCCTTTGAAGTAATAACAACTATTGGATTGATATTTTTGAGACTTGGAATAAATCCATTATTTTTTCCCTTATGTGTTCCCTTGGTAGGGTTCTTTGTTTTCTTGATAATCTTGATTATGAGGCTAATAAGGCCTACTATTTTGATATTTTTCCTCCTTATCATCACCAATCAATTACCAAAATTTTAAAGAAAAGAACTAACCCGATTCAACTCATTTGAAGAGGAAGTAGAAGTAAATGGTTGACTAGTTGATGCAATAGGAAGAGGTTCCAAGGTAGGCTATTGAGGAGGAATCTCTAGGAATATAGGCCTTGGGTCTATCTTTCCAGCCTATATCAAACAATTTTTTTCCCTGATGATAATTTCATATGATTTGGTAGAGTTGTCCCTCCCATGGATTCTATCATAACTATGACATCCATGTTAATATCCCTCAAATAATATAGGAAAGCATTATTTTGAGATTGTTTTACAAAGGTAAGGATCGTATCCTAGGTTTTTGAAATCTAAAGTTGAAGTCTCCTATGAATTCATGGGGAGCATTCTTAATTATATTAGTTGTTCTGCTAGTGATTGATGATCACTCTTGTATTTTGAATTTCTCACAAATTCTTTCACCTAACTCATCCCAATTATGGATGGAATTGGTTTGTAATCCCCTATATCATTGCATCACTTTACCTTTGAAGGATGTGACTAAGAGTCTAATAGCCACATTATCATCTATGGTGTTATGGATATAAAAGATTTTGGAACATTTTGAATGTGTTCTATTGGGGTAGTGGTTGTCTCACCGGTAAAATAAGGTTACTTTTTAAGGAAACCATTGGTATGTCATCTCTTTGATCCAACATAAGGGAACTACCACCATTGAAGGTGAAAATACCTATTGTCTTGGAGTAGCCATATGAAATAGTGTTCTATTTATTTTAATTGTAGGTGTTCTTGCTTGTGGTAACCTACCAAATAGAAGTGTAGATTATGCTCTAGGGGATGATGTTACATAATCTCTAGTTCTTCTCATTGGATATATGGAATGCCTATTTCTTCTTTTAAAAGTAGAAAAAATATAATTCAATGAACTAAAAAATACCTTTAGAACAATCTCTTGTTTAAATTATGATAATGATATTTGTAGGACTACAAGTTCTAGAGCCAAAACTTACAAAGTCACTTAATTTTCATACAAAGTCACCAAGTATTGGTATATGTGTTCAATAACTATAACTACTGATATTGCACTAATATCTCAACATGATGAGATATAGTTCATCACATTGGTTCCATAAAGCATGCTAGAAGCAATTGTCACTTGGAATTGCACCCTTATTGAACCTGTTCAAAATTCTAGTGAAATATTTGATTGATCTCAAGGTGTGGGACCTCGTAGATGAGATCAAACCTCTAAAGAAGGATGGATTCATTTTTAACCTAGATGAAATGATTTTGGTCAAAACCAGCATTGAATAAATCTAAAACTAACCCTAATCTATTGAATGAGGAAAATTAGAAGAAGGAATGCATGAAAGGGAAAGGGTGGTGATGTACCTAGGTCAAAATGTGTTTCTTCCTACCTAGAATTTCATAGAAGATCAATAAGAATTACTAGAAAACTTCACACAAATCTCTATTATATCAACTCTTAGAAGTATGTATGGAGGTTAGGTTTTTATAGATACTTAAAGGGAAGATGATATTCCTAAATCAACACCTAAAATAGATTAAAATAACATTAAAGTGTAGAAAAGAAGATAAAATGTTCATACATGATTAGACGTAATAGGGTTTTACACAAATGCAAGAAGAGATAAGAGGTGAAATTGTAAATTTATTAATATAGAGGAATATGACTATTTATAGTTGCAGAGGATGTAAAACACATGATATTACTAGAGAAACAAAAGAACCCTTTACAATGAATACACATAAGTCCTTAATACTATAAAAGAGTGAGAGAGAGGAGCATGTGGCCTAGAAAGAACCCTAGCCACAACCATACCAATGGTGTATGACATATCCACATGAGAATCATCATTTGGAAGGCATTGAAATCTTTCCAAACAATCTTGTCATATTTCTAAATTGACGATTTTGAGGAAACATGTAGAAATCCTCATGAAATCTATTGCAAATTGTGGCCTAAGAATGGTCATGTAAGAATAAGGGTCTATAAATAAATAAAAGTAGCATGGGTGCCACTTTTCCCTTTGGAATCCAAAAAAATTGAATTTAAAGCCCTTTTGAAGACCCAATGGATTAAAATCTAGTAGTTGAGAGAGTCATCGCAACATTAATGATGCTCTAGGTCAAAACACACACTTCTAAAGTCTATCAATGAAGTATCTAGCTCAAGCTTGTCACTATGCCAAAAAATTAACTAATCCACAAGCTCAAAGATCTTTACCATTAGGCATTAGGCCTTGGACCTATCACATACCATTTTCCCCTAGGCTTGGAAGAAGAGAATGTCCATATCCAATGCTTAGATGATACAATCCTTTTTTGGGAATTGAGAATCAAACATCCATCGTGAAGCTTGCCAATGAGGAAGGGAAAGATGAGGGATGTTGAAAGTTTTACCTTTGATGATATCAATAGGAGAATCAAGGATGAAAGGAATGGAAGGAAGGTATGCAAAATCTTGAAATTTTGATGAAAGACTTAAAGGAATTTGCAAAGGGAAAAGGGAGTGAATCGGGATTCAAGGATCAGGAAGAATTCTTACCACATACAAAAATGGTATGAAGGTAAGGGGGAAATTAAAATCATAAAGTCTAATGAAATATACTTAAGAAATTTTTAAGAGGAATGAATTGAGATTTGAGGATCATGAAGAACACTTACCACATACCAAAATGGTATTGGGGGGAAGAAGACCTCTAAAAATTTGAGAAAATTCATACTTAGGTAGTTTCATAACAAACCTTGTCTAGCCTTGAGGCTACTACATACCACATGCTAAAAGAGGATGACGGAAATGAAAAAAAATGACTTGACCCAAAAGTTTGATAAGAGGAACACTTAAGCACATTTAAGGACTTGAACTTCAGGGATTAGAGAGTCGATGAACCTTAGGTTTGGTAAATGATTATGAGGATCACCAATGACACCACATATTGATAAATTTCATACTTAGAATATTTTCAAAGGGAAACAAGGTAAAATTCGGAGGTGATAGAGATGGCATGTAGGTATGAGGGTAAGAACAGTATAAAAGTATGACAAGGATTACTTAAGAAGTTTTAGGGACTTGGATTTCAATAATCAGGAAGACTTCATGAAGGGGACTTGATTAGTGTGGATAGAAGGGAAACCTTGATGACCCAAAACATTGATAAATTCCATATTGAGCCACTTTTACAAGGATACACATGAAGAATCAAATCCAATAGGAAAGGTATGATGGAATGAGGATAAGAAAAACCCTAAAATCATAAAATGTTCAACACTTGTCAAAATTTTGATTTTTACAACTTGGGATTTTTACCAAGTCAAGAAAAAAGAGAGAAAATGCAAGGTATAGAGGAATAACATCATGTAAGATGGCCTAGGTAAAATTTCTCAAATTGGTTATTACTAGTGAGCTATAAGGGGGGATGAAATGTTAAAGGTTTCCATTTCTAAATTTTGCCTAAGCATGAACCTATGTGTGGGTTGGTGAGGTAAAAAAAACCACATAGGTTTAGGTAATTTCTAGGTATGGTATATTTTTTGTGAGTCTCCTATATATTTTCAACCTATTAAGGTTTTCATTTTTGGCATGCCTTTCTTGTGGCTTGATATTTTGTTCATGCCTAGTTTAAAATTTTCTAAGTGTTGGTTTATCAATTTGTGAGGGAGGTCATGATTCCTATCCCAAGTTCAAAGCAAGCAAGTCTTACCTTAGAATTTTTTTCCTTTATTGTGTTAGACTTGATCATCAATCCATTGCATCTATGCTCCATCAATTCTTTTACTTCCCAATTTTTTTTTAAGTTTTTCAAGGTCAAAGTTTGGGAATTCCTTAACTAGGTACCGTTTTCATAGTTTCCCCAAAATTCCAATGTCCAATGAGTTTCCCTTAAGTCCCCTCATTTTTGTTAGAATTTTAGGATACTTTGTCCTTCTATCTTGAAATTTGATTCTATATTCACATTTCCCATAATTTCCTAAGTCTTTTGAGATCAGGGGGTCGGGAAAGCCTTTACCACCATGCGTATTAGCTCTATCCCAAAGTTTGGTTCCCACTTTGAAATACCTTTTCATAGACAATACTTCAAGATTTACCCTACTTTAGTACTCATGTAGGCATATTCCTAAAATATCTCAACCCAATAATATATTTTATATTCTTATTAGGGTTATTCCACTAAGATTCTCCTTGAATAGTACCAAGTATAAAGTATTTTTGAACCCCAATCCTTGACACTCCAATACTCTTTTATTTCATTAGGACTATTTTTTCATTCTCCCCCATCTTACATAACTTATTCCTCATCCCAAATTATTGAAACATTGATTATGTTTTATAGTAATGTCCCTAACCCTTAATTATTCAAAAATATCACTTATTTTTGTTAGACTTCCCACCAACTCACTATACTTACTTGAAGAAGCTTTGTAGCTACTAGAAATGGAACAAACATGTCATAAATGAATTGATAGTCTACAAAGATGTTTTTTCACTATGTGGAGAAAAAAATGTGTAGTTTTGGTGTGTGATTAATGATATTTTCAACAATTATTTATAGATGGTGGTTAAGGTTTCACTTATGGCCGGATTTGTCCCTACGGTTTCCCATGGATACCTAGGAATTCCTTTTTCTCATTATTCAATAGATTTGATTTGTCTAATCATTATAATTGATTTAGAAAACCACTAGAACCACCAAATTTTATTGACAAGCACCTAAAAAGAATTCTTTATTTGAAATAATAGAGAATTTGATGGGAATGAAATGTTAGTGGCCATGTCCAAATTTATTAGACTCTGTAAGGATTGATATTCATGTCACCTCCAAGCCACATGTTCAACAAATTTTGTGGGCGTATTTGCATGCAAATTTGGTAGTGATTAATGTCTAGAATGATGGAAAGTAGCACAAAGTCTATTTTCTCATGCTTCTAGGTGGATTTGTGGACCCTGAAGGGGAAAATTTTACAGAGAATTTATCATGAAAACAAATATGATAAGGAAAATATCTACAATACCACGCAACCAAATCTCTTCTCTTGGGATAAACTTCCTTGATAGATCTATATATTAAAATTCTTTATTCATTGCAAGTGTTTGTCTTCTAGGTTTTTATTGATTAGAGTGTGGGTAAGTGCACCAAGTTGTGACGAAAAAGATGCCATTTTTGTTTTTTTCCTCGAAATGAATATTTGGCGAGAGACAAATTAGGCAAGTGCCAAATTAGGTGAGTGCCAAATTTTGCACTCACCAAATGGCTCAGATGACCAAGTAACTCAGGATTTCAAAATATAACTCATTTGGAGAGCGCCAAATTTGGCACTCGCCAAATGAATTCCATCATTTGGTGAGTGTCAAATTTGGTGCTAGCCAAATGAGTTTCATCATTTGGTGAGAACCAAATGAAGTGTAGCATTTGGTGCTCACCAAATGTGAAGCATGAAATTTTGGATTGTATTTTTTGAGATCTTTCTTTTTTTTTTTGAAAGATCTTATAATTTTTCAGACAGTCAAATTTCAATAATCATGTCAAATTTTAGTAATCAGGAGGTCAAATTTTAGTAATCAACAAGTTGTTTTCATCTTTCTCTCTCTATATATCTCACTCATTATTTATCTCTTATACTCTAGACCTCTCTCTCACTATATCCATCCCTTTATTTGACTCTCTCTCCCTTGAGCTCAAGAACTACCTCTCTACCTATCCATAGCTCTCTCACTCTCTATCTCTCCCTCCTTCCCTCTTTACTTTCTATCTCCCTCCCTCTCTCCTACCCTCTCTACATCTCTCTATCTAATCTCTCTCTCGATATCTACTCTCTATCTCACTTCTCTCTCCCTAACTCTCCCTCCCTCCTCCCTCTCTCTCTCACTTCTCTTTCCCTCACCCCTCCTTCCCTCTCTAATTTTCTCTATCTCCTCTCTCTCTCTCTTCCTTCCTCCCACCTACCTTCCATCTCTACTTCTTTCTATCTACCCTATCCATCTATACCTCTTTCTCTCTCCCTCCCTCCTTCTATCTCTCAATCTCTCCACCTTCCTCCTTTCCTCTCTACTTCTCTCTATCACATCTCTCTATCACCTCTCTCTCTCTCTCTCCCAAACTCTCCATCCTCTATCTCTATCTCCCCCTCTTTCTCTACCTCCCTCCCCCTCTCTCTCTCTCTCTCTCTCTCTCTCTCTCCCTCTCTCTCTCTCCTCTCTTCCTTCCTCTGCCTCTCTTTTTCCCTACCTCCACAGCCTCTCCTCCACTCTCCTCCCTGCTCTCTATCTCCTCCCAAGTATATATCCCTGCCTCCTCCTCCTCTCTCTCCCTCCCCCTCTTTCTCTCTCAATCTCTCCCCCATATTTCTCCCTCACTCTCTCCCCCTCTCTCTCCCTCCCCCTCTTTCTCTCTCACTCTCTCCCCCATATTTCTCTCTCACTCTCTCCTCTTTATCACACCTCTCTCTCTCTCTCTCGCCCTCCACTTCTCTCTATCACCTCCATCTCTCTCACTTCTCCCTCATCGCCCCTCTCTCTCTCCCCTTTCCCTCTCTATTACCTCTCTCTCTCTCTCTCCCTTTATCTCTCTATCACCTTTCTTTGTCTTTGTATCTCTTTGCCTCTCTGTCCATCTCTCTATCAGTCTCTATCTCTATCTCTCTTTTTTTTCTCTCTATCTCCATCTCTTTCTTTGTCTCTATCTCTATCTCTATCTCTATCTCTATCTCTATCTCTATCTCTATCTCTCTCTCTCTCTATCTTTGTCTTTATCTCTATCTCTTAGTCTCTCTTTGTCCCTCTCTCTCTCCATCTCTCTCTCTCTCTATCTCTCTCTATGTCTCTCTTTGTCTCTCTGTCTCTCTCTATATCTGTATCTTTCTTTGTCTTTATCTCTATATCCATCTCTCTCTCTCTCCCTCACTCCCCCCACTTCTCTCTCTCTCTCAAATCTCTCCTTCCATCTCTACTTCTATCTATCGCATCTCCCTATCACCTCTATATCTCTCACTTCTCTATCCTTCTCTCTCCCTCCACTACTCTCTATCACATATCTCTATCACCTCTATCTCTCTCACTTCTCCCTCCTCCCCCACTCTCTTCCCCTTTACCTCTCTACTTATCTGTATCACATGTCTCTCTCCCCTTCCCTCTCTATTCTCTCCCTATCTCACCTCTCTACATATCTATCTCTATCCTTCCCCTCCCTCCCTCCCTCTCTCTCCCTCTCCCTCTCCCTCCCCCCTCTTTCTCTCTCACTCTCTCCCTCTCTCCCCACTTTCTCTCTCAATCTCTCTCTATGTCCCCCCTCTCTCTCTCCTCCACTTCTACCTGCTTCCCTCTCTACTCTTTCTCTATCTCAACTCTCTACATATCTATCCCTCCCTCTCCCCTCTCTCTCTCTATCTACCTTCCTTCCTACCTCTCCCTCCTCTTCTTCCCTCTATACCTACCTCTATCTCTCTACTGCTCTCTCTCTCAAATCTCTCTCCATCCATACCTCTCCCTCAATCTCTTCTTCCCTCTCTACTTCTCTCTATCTACTTATCCCTATGTATATCTTTCTCTCTCCCTCCCTCCCTCCTTCCCTCTCTCAATGTTTCCACCTTCCTCATTCTCTCTCTTTCACTTTTCTCTCACTTCTCCCTCCCTCTCCCATATTTCTCTCTCTCCTTCCCTCTCCACCCTCTTTGTATGTCCTCTCTCTCCCTCCTCTTTTACTCTCACTCTCTCCCTCTCTCTCCCCTCTTTCTCTCTCATTCTCTCCTTCTTTCTATCATTCTCTATCTTTACCTCTCCCTCCATCCTTTTGTATCTCTCTCAATCTCCCTACCTTCCTCCACTTTTTGTATCTCATCTTGGTGCACATCAGAGAGAGAGACAAATAAAGAGACATATAGAGAGAGGATAGAGGGTGGGAGAGAGAGGGGAGGGAGGGAACTTGGTAAAGAGGTATGTGTGAAATAGAGAGGTAGGTAGAGAGAGGGAGAGGACAGATATAGGTAGAGAGGTACCTAGAGAGATGGAGAGGGGAGATAGAGAGAAGTAGAGAGGGAGGGAGAGGTAGGGAGGGAGGGAGAGAGGTGAGATAGAGGTGAGAGAGAGAGAGAGAGGGAGGAGGGAGAGGTAAAGAGGGATAGTTGAGATAGATAGTAGAGAGGGAGATATAGGTAGAGGGAGGGTGAGGGAGATAGAAAGAGGGGGTGAGGGAGGTGAGAGAGGAAGAGGGAGAGGGGTAGGTAGAGAGGGAGAGGAGAGAGAGGGATACAAGAGATAGAAGGAAGGGGGAGGGAGAGAGGGAGGGATATAGATGTAGGGAGAGAGAGTTGAGATAGAGAGAGAGTAGAAAGAGAAGGAGAGAGGAAGGAGAAGTGAGAGAGAAGTAGAGAGAGAATGAGGAAGATGGAGAGATTGAGAGAGGGAGGGAGAGAGAATGAGGTATACAAGGATAGGTAGGTAGGGAAAGTAGAGAGGGAAGGAGGGATGGAAGGGGAGGTAGGGATGGGGAGAGAGGTGAGAGAGAGAGAAATGGCGTGAGAGAGAGGTAGGTATAGAGAGGGAGGGGAGATAGAGAGAAGTAGAGAGGGATGGAGAGAGGGAAGGAGAGGTAGGGAGTGAGGGAGAGAGAAGTGAGAGAGAGTTGAGATAGAGAGAGGAGGGAGGGGAGATAGGTAGGGAGTGGGAGGTGAGATAGAGAGAAAGAGAGTAGAGAGAAGGAGAGAAGTAGAGAGGTGAGAAGAGAGAAATAGAGAGAGGTAGAAGAGAGATGGAGTGGGAGATAAAGAGAAGTAGATAGGGGAGGAGAGAGGGAATAAGAGGTAGGGAAGGAGGGAGATAGAGGTGAGATAGAGAGAGAGGAGAGGGAGGGAGGGATATGTAGGGAGAGAGATGAGATAGAGAGAAAGAGAGTAGAGAGGAAGGGGAGAGAGATATGTGATAGATAGAGAATTAGAGAGGTAAGTGTTGACATTTCATGCCATCTTTTGATGAACTATCATTGATAATCAATTTGAGAGATCCTACATGGGCCATATTGCATGAATTATCCTTAAAGGTTCCTAAAATTGGCTAAGTCCTAAGCTTTCAAGCTTTTGAGTTTTTGCTTACCTCTCTACTCGCATGCCTTCTCCATCGCTCTCTCCCTTTCTTCCTTGCCTTCTAGTTTTTTCTAAGTTTTTGGGTTTTGACCTTTGACCTTACCCTTTAACCCTTATCACTTCCTTCTGGTAAGCCTCAAGCCTTACCCCTAATCACTGAAGTCTCAAAGAGGCTTTTCAAGATTTTTATAAGTCTTGATTAGTTAGACTTTGGGAGTTGGGTTTCCCTATTACCTCTTCCATCTTATCCCCTTTTCTTCTATCATACTTTAGGTGTCAACCTTCGGCCTTCCCTTTTAAGTCTTACCACTTTCTCCTCATAAGGTGTAAGCCTACCACCTGACCTTCAAAGCTCGATCAAAATCCTTTAGGATTCACCAAGTTTTGTCTTTTCAAATTTCAAGGATCAAATTTCCTTCTTTCTCTTTTCATCTCTTCATCTCAAGCATTAAGCCTTCCTCTCAATATTTGATCCCCAAAATCTCATCTTTGGATTTCAAGCATTATACTTTCATCTTCCATCTTTCTCCCTTCTCACCTTCGCTTCTTCCTTCAAAAATTTGACGAAGTGTTGAGTTTTCAGACTTCAGGTTTTAGGCTTCTCCCTTACCTCTTACCTTTCTTTGCTAAGAGGTAACCCATCCCTTTGACCCTTGATGAATCCTTTCAGAATTTTATCTTCAATCTTCCCTTTTACCCTTTTCACATTTGTGATAAGGCATACACTTCCTTCCCAACCTCCAAAGCTAGAAAAGGATTATCCTTCTAGACTTCATGATTCAGTCATTTTCCCTCATCTCTTCTTTTCTTCTGATATGTGATAAGCAGTACTCCTGAAGCCCAATCCTTGATGGCCTAATTTCAATGAAGAATAAAGTATGAAGTAGGCCCAAATCCCAATCCCCAATGAGGATTCCTTCTCCAGAGACTCAACCGCATTTGTGAAAGTTCCCACACCTTGAGGTTGTTTCCATTATGTCATTAAAACACTAAAATCCTTGTTCAGTAGGGTGCAGTCTTATGTGACAATAGTTTTTGGCATTGCCTAGTGGGACAAGAAGAAATTTCACTTCATCTTGTTGAGAGAGTGGTGTTTCTCTCAACATTCCAGCCTTGAAGAGGCTCTCAAACAAAGTACCTAGTGACTCTGTATTCAAGGGAGGATTCTACATCAAAGTTAGTGACTAAATTTCTTCCCATAACTCCTAGTTACAAGGTGATCCTATGTATCATGCCCCGAATTCAAACAAGGGATTCCTCTAGAGGTATTTATCAACATACTGAGCTACCATCTTGTTGGGTGAATATTTTTTAACCACTTAATAATTACAAAATGGTTATTTCAGCCACAACTATGATGAGAAATTAATCTCTCCTCTCAGAAAGGGGAAGCTCACTTCTTACTGCTCTCTAAACTAACTAGTAACTAGCCAATATTATATACACTTAAACTATTCATTGGGTGTTATACTCATCATTTTCTCTTATTTCAAAAAATATGTTTCTTTATTACAATAATACTTATTATGACAAGTAATCTACTTCAAATTATTATCCAAAGTAGTAATAACCAATATCTAACTTGATTAGATGTAAGAATAATCAACAAAGTTACTAGTGATTTTCGTAGCTTGAAAACCAACAAAAGCGAAAAGACTTTTTCTATTTCCAAAGATGATTCCAAAAGATAGCAAGTGATGCATGTTGCAACTCAAAGACTCCAACATAAAACACCAAGAGATCCACACAAACATAACAAATAACCACAACTCAAAGTCTTTGTGTTATCAACCAAGTTATCATACAAACATATAAAATGCAATAAGGTAGCACAAAGACTATCAATATCAAATCTGAATTCCCTTCAATAATGAAGTATCATGCCACTTTATAAACCAATTTTGAGAAAATGTGATAAGAACTATGTAAGAACAATCTTACACATAACTAATATGCTCCAAAACAAAGGCTGGATGCAAATCCACCTCTTTTATTGATCAATTTTTGATATGCACATTCAACACAAAGATTCAAGTATGCTTCTCAAAATGGGTAGCGTTTTGCTTCAAAAGATCAAAAAGGTCCTTTACAAAAGAAACTCCCTCATAGAGATAGAGGATAGTTGAGAGCTAATCTAAGAAAGTAATAACTAATTTGACTTATTCACAACAAAGTCTGATTTGATTTATGACTCATGTTGTTTTTACATGTAATTACATATTGAGAAAAGACATGTAAAATGTTGAAAGTTAATTACATAAAGTAGAAATACTTGAAGATAAAAGACATGTAAAATGTTAAAAACTAATTACATAAAGCATAAATACTTGAAAATAAACCAAGGAAAACCAAGGCATGCTCAACTTTCTCCATCATCTTTCTCCAATAAATCTTCATATTTCTTCAAGATCTCTTGAACCTCAAATTCATATGAACCTGATGTATGCTTGAAGATATCAAGAAATTTTGTTATTGAGTCCTTGATGGTGTTGTGAGCTTTCTTGTGCCTTTCCAAAAATACCTTAATATTATCCAGGGTGAGTTGAATGTCCAATAATTTATCCATCGAAGCCACTGAGACGGATTGATCTTCAAATTCCTTTTGGATCATGGATGTGAACTCCTGGATAATTTCATTAGAGGGAAGGATTTTTTGATTTTCATCAAAAAAATTGCAAGGAAGCTCCTCAATTCTATTGAAAATATTTAAAACTTTTTCTTCACTAACTTCCTGAGAATCCTGCAAATCTTTGATAACACTAATCTTATGTTTCATTGTTTCCTTGACATTAATGAACATCTCTTTGTTGAGAATGATCCCAATCTCAAATAACACACTAAGCTTGAGTTCTTTCATCTTCGTCCAAGCTCCTAGATGATTCTCCATTTCTTGTAAATCCTCAAATAATGTATTAATAGTTTTATTCAACTTTGTCTTTGTACTTTCCATGTTCTCAATCCTCTCTACCACTGACTTTATAAGGTGTGTTCCCTATTCCCTCATTCTATCAATAAAATCACAAACTAACCTACCTCTAGAATGAGTCTTCTTTGCCTTATGCATGATAAGATCTTCAATATTGGGTGCCATAGGTTAAAAAAACTCTAAAGATTGGGTAATATTCTGAAATACTAAGGTCTAGTTGTTCCACTCTAGCTTTATATCGATCCTTTACCTTTTTCACTTGATCATACTTCTCAATAAGAGAAGCTAGTGTTGATTGTGCATCCTACTTAGCTGACTCGTGAGTCCTCTTGCTAACTTCAATCTTGGTTATTGAGTACTCTGAGATATCAATATATTATGTTGCTTTCCTAGGAGGAGGTTGTGCAACTTCTACATACTTATACCAGAATTTATCTACCAACACCCAAGAAAGTGTCTTCAACTTCTTTTTGGAGTTTTTCTTTATTGGTGCTAGTCAACCAAAATCAAATTCATCTAGGGAGACAAATTAATTCTTCCTTTTTGGTGTTTGAATCTACAACCAGGGTGGAAGAGGAGAACTCCCTTTAGGACCTACAATTTGTATAGGCACAAATTTGCACCCCTTATGCAAATTCCCCTTTTACACTTCCTCGCCTTAGAAAACCAAATCTGAAGGCGAAAATCTACATCAACAAGTTTCCTTCATTCCACTTGGAATTTTTCTTTTGCGTCGGTAGAAGAATATTTGTTGGAGACTAGCATGTGGCACACAGATGTCTACGCGACACACTTACGTCCCAAATGGATTCTTGCATCTGAAGTTGGCAGAGGCATTACACTTCCTATTGGGAATGATTTGTAATGTCCCTCTTTGACCAAATGACTCAAAAAAATGCCTTATTCTCCTCACTTCACCTTCAAAAAGATTCATTCTTCATGAAACTCAATCCCTTTTGGCAATCTCCAAGCATTCACTTCATCTCTTTGGAATCACTTCTTGCAATCTCTTCACTTCCATCACTTCAAGCAGCACTTTGGCACTTCATAGCAACAAAAAAAACACTCCATCTACTCTTGGTAGCATGGGCTTGAGGTTTTGCAACACCTCCCTTCATCACAGTTGAGGCTATGGTGATTGTTCAAGCCTTCTTTCTCCATCATTGGCTAGTGAGCTCTTGGTGGAGGTGGTAACATTTTGCTCCTTTCCTTTATGATTTGGTTGAGTAGCTTTATATTTTTTTGTAGTGTTATTCATGTACTTTCTTTCTTTACTTCTTTACCATACATTTCCCTATCATTGCTATGTTGGTTGTTTGTGGAGGTGGAAACACCAAAATGGGGGTCTGACTGAGGCAGACCCCTATACAGCCTCCTGAAAATTTTCCCTCTTTCTTGTGTGTAGGTGGACATGCATTTGGAGCTAGCTGGTGAACAAGTATCTTTGTGAGATTATCTTTGTCACCTTAGCCTTCATATATTTACTTTATCATATTCATTTGTATCTTTCCTATTTCATATTTCTATTTTGTTCCCTTAGAATTGACTAGCTAGGCTGTCAACTTGTTTTGTGGTGGTTCATACTATGTTTTTGGTCCTCTGGATGTATGAATTCCAGCACACATGAGAGACGCCAGCGCACCACACTGTCATCCCAGAACCACACTTTCATCCTTAGGCAAAGAGCTACCTAAGGTATAGTGCTGAACCCGAAAACTGGCTCGCCTAGCCCCAATTTAGATTTGGGGTCTGAAGAGTGGTTGTAGGGCCTTATAGTACTCATCATTCTCATCCCTCATTCAAAAAATTCCTTTATAGTGAGGTAAGTTAGGGAAGCCTTCTACTCTTGGTTCTCTATGACCTGGGGTCTTGATGTGGTCGGTCCCCCTCTCTTACATTTTTGGTGAACCTGACGTGAACCATTTTGGTTCTGTTTTGCAATACTAAAAGCTCCTTTCCTGATATTCGAGGAGTGTTGTAGGTGTGAGTGTTGTGAAGCCTTTGCCTTACAACCCAACCTACAACCCCTAGTAGGTTTAGTTGGAAGGTTATGAAAGTGTTGCATAAGGAAACCTTAATTGGGTCACTATCCTATTTTGTGACCATTGGGAGGTTTTGTGAGAGTTCCATTTAGTGTACATGATCGCTTCTTTTTTGCACAAAACTATCCCATCTGCACAACCCATCAGTAGTGGCACTGGTATAGCCTTCACCTCATAGGATCTACCAATGGGTTTTAATAGAGAACCATCTCCTCTTTATATCCCTGCACGAATCAATGGAAACACTATAGCAGGTGTTCTTGTTGAATCAACATCTCAAGTTTATATCATAACTGAGGATATCATGCTAATCAAATTTTTTCATAAATATGGGTATAATGAACTTGTACGCACCATCCGCACACACAATAGGATTTCTGTACCTCCTTTGGGTAGTATTGTCTTGTCGGTTCTCATTGGACCTAAATTTGTGAATCTTTTATTTGACATTATCTTGGGGTTTTAGCTCTTCAGAGTAAAGCTAGTTATCCCCTAGCTAGTAGCTATGAATGCAGTTCCCTCGGTTGTGCACAAATGTTTGAAATTCATTCATGAGGGTTCCGTACATGTGATCCATGGCACTGGTTATAAACCACCAATTGAGCATGGTAGTTATTCCTTATATTACTTTTATCCCGCCCCGGTTGGTCTTCTTCCTCCAAGAAAAGACCTACTTTACAAAAACTACATGAAGTATAAGACTAGGGGCAAGGGACAACCAAAATTGGCCCTTCCGGTAGTACAATAGTTAGTTACATCCTCTTCTTGAAAAGGGAAAGAGAAGGCTCCCATTCTTGAGATGGCTCTCCTCCTCTTTCTAGAGAAGATTTTTGGATGAATATGCTTGGTTTTTATCTGTTAAGTCCGATGATACCGCCCTGGCATAAACCTAAGATCAGGATATTGAACCTCCCTACTAAACCGCTTGGACTTTGGTACTATTTGTTTGGTAGAGGAAAAGGCCCCCATGGGGAATCTTCTATGTCTCAATCTCCACAGCCTCCTATCATCCCTGCTTCCAAGGTAGCAAACGAGAAGAGGCCCGCTATGCATTAGAACTGACTACCCCCACTACTACTCAACCTTCTCCTCCTACTCCCATTTAGGAGCCTATCCCTCTGCTAGAAGCAACTATGGTGGACACTCCCATGGCTGATCATGAGCTTTTTTTTCTTCGCAACCTTCAATCTCTAGCTCGAAGAGTCATAGAAACCACCTTGCACATGAGTGCAAGCACTGGTGAAAGGCTCTCATGGTTGAGCAGGCCACCTTATAGAGGAAGGAAGAGGAGATGACAACCCCTGTAACCGGGCCTCCTGCTGTGTCCTCCTCTCTCCTCCCCTCTGCTTCCAATCAATCTAGCTCCACATCGCTTCTGACTTCCACTTTGAGTACGAATGCGCCTAACCCTAAAAATGTGTAGGTGTTCATCACTCCTTCAATGGAGTTTCCTTTGTTAATGTCCCTTCTGAATGTCCCACCTTTTCCAAAACCCATAGATATGCCAAACATTTCGGTGGTATCTATTGTGGTTTTCTCTTCTTCCTCTTCCTTCGCACCTTTTGCTTCATTTGTGGGGAGTTCATGTCCCTCGATGTAGTAGAAGGTGGAGATTGGTCCTTCCAGCAACGAAGGATGTAAGAGGAGTCCACCTTCCCTGAAAGGTGGTCCCGCGCTAACTTGTTATGTCCTAGTGACGGAACTAGTCCCAACTTCCCTTGAGTTTGTGACCGCTCCCGAATCACTTGGTAAGCCTAGCGGTGAATCTCAGGCACAACTTTCCCCATTTGTTGAGGTACGACATAACACTCCAACAAAGTGCATGTTTAACTCTTTGGGTGAAGTTTTGGCCATTTCAACTATCTTTGTAATATCATTCACCATACACTACAACAAAACAAGAAATTAGTGCCTAAAATAGCATCAAAATTTAGTGCATTTGAGTTCATGAATTGGACACTTCTGTCCACGCAAAACTCAGTGCCAAACTACATGTTCTCTTTGGCACTATTTTTTGCACTAGATTTAACATCGTATTTTGCACCAAAACACTAGTGCAAGCAATAGTGCCTCCTTTAGCGTCTGGAATAGTGTTGGGAATATAGCACCTAAATTAGTACCTAATTTGGCTTCTAGTTTTGCTTACATGTTTTCTCCCATTTTTTCTTCTAGTTTTTCTCCCAGTCATGCTTCCTATTTTTCTTTTGGTATGGCATCAGAAATAGCTTATTTTTTGGCTTCCTAATTGATGCCAAGTTTTGCTTCCATTATGGCATCCTTTGTTGCTTCCATTTTTTCTTCCATTATGACGTCCTTTGTTGCTTTCAGTTTGGCTTCCAATTTTGCTTTTGGTTTTGTTTCTTGTGTTGCTTCCAAGTTTGCTTCCAGTTTTGCATCTAGTTTTTCTTCCAGGTTTGCTTCCAATTTTGCTTCCAATTTTGCTTCCAATTTTACTTCTAGTTTTTCTTCCAATTTTTCTTCCAATTTTGCTTCCGATATAATATTGATTGTTGCATCTAGCTTTGCTTCCATTTTTGCATATTTTGTTGCTTCTAATATGGCTTCTATTATTGCATCTTTTGTTGCTTCTAAAATTGCTTCCATTATTACTTATTTGTTTGCTACCTGAATTGCTTATGTTTTTGCTTCCTAGATAACACCGAGTTTTGCTTCCAAGATTGCTTCTGGTTTGTTTCTATTTTGGCTTCCATTGTTGCTCCCTTTTTTTCTTCTAAAAATACTTCTTGTTTTGCTTCCATTTATTAATTTAATATGTTTTATTTCAATTTAATTAGTTAAATATATCATGCCTCTTAAATAACTGATATGCTTATAGAGTAAGTAAATTAAATAATATTTTTTATTTCAATTTAATTAGTTAAATATATCATGCCTCTTAAATAACTCATATGATTATAGAGTAAGTAATTTAATTATTTAACTCATATGATTAAATAACAAGATAATTATTATAACATGATCATCATCTATAATTAAAACAAGTGAGTCAAATTTATATAATTTAATTGAATTTCACAACACCCATGCTAAGCAGTAAATTAAAATCATCACATGTAATAAATATCCATCCAAAAATCATCAACCACTTTCAATATATATAAATTGACAATTCAATACTGATAAGATAATCATCATATATAACTAAAACAAGTGGAAGTCAAATATGCTAGTAGATCAATAACATGTCAAAATGATACATGTCCAACAATCGACATAAGTCAAAATGATACATGTACAAATAATATAAGTAAAAAAATATAAATTGTGTAACTCAAAATGATACAAGTCAAGATGATACATGTCCAAATGATATAATTCAAAATGATACATGTCAAAACGATACAACTCAATAATATGGTACTGTAGGCTGTGGAAATGATACATATGATAGTAACCATGAAAAAGAGGCATCATAACGATATATCAGAAATGATCCATGATGTATTCTATATGATCATGAATGTCACTAGCTACTACTAGCAATTGCCTCATCATCATAATCACCATCGTGATCATCATCATCATCATCATCATCATCATCATCGTCATCATCATCGTCATCGGCCTTGGTGTCTTTTGTATATGTGTCATCATCATCCTCGTCCATGTGATCTGTACTAGAACCAACATATTTTGGATCTATATCATGAGGATCATCTTGATCTTCTAGAAGACCCATGTTCTACAAAAAAAACATTTAAAATGAAAAGTTATTATTGATTTCATGCAATAATTTATTTTTCTGTTATGTATCTAATATTACAACATATGAAACAAAACCATAATCATATTACATCATATCAAAGTGCACATACCATAATAAAACTTCAAAAAAGTTACAACTAATATGTCATTCCAATGATGTAAAAAATGCAACAATTCTACTAAACGTTAGTAAAGATCATAAAAAAGTTTGTTATACAATTTAACTATCAACTATAAATTCTATTACATAACCTTAAGTGCCAACCCTTTGCATCTCGAAGATCCTTTGAAAGTTAAATGGTCTATATATCTTCTTCTCCTATATTTCATAAATGGATATTTTTCTGGAACATTTTGGCACTATAATATGCTTCAAAGGTTCTTTGAGAATTAACTAGTCTATATATCCCCGTATTTTAGAGTCAATATTGAAAGTCAAATTTAATTATGATTTTAACTAGAGATTAGATCAAGGATGTTGAGCTTTTAACTAGAGATTATGTATACAATGAATGTGATTCACTATTTTTATGAATGATAGAATAATTACAAGATCCATGGTGATATATTGTGTTGCCTATTTTCTTAAGACATCGACATATTATGTATAAATTTCTACTACAAATTATATGAGACTAGTTCATGGAGTACTTGGTCTCCATTGGCTCACACATGTTCATTCATCACTTTTCGACATAGATCGACCTTCTCATCACCACATGTGGGACTTGATTTGGCATTGGCACATATGTTGAGGCATGATAGAGATGACATAGCGCCCTTGCACACATGTCGAGGCATCATGGAGGTTGTTTATTGGTTCATGCATGGATTATTTGGCCTACTTGACCCACATGAGATAATTTATTACTTTTCTATGTGGAGTGGCCCTTCATCTTCCACAAGTGTGGGGTTGATCTAGGATTTGGGAAAACATTCCTGAGGCTTTAGGTCATATTAACAAGATATATATTTAGCGTTGTTTAAATCCAATCTAGTCATGTATGACATTTATTAAAGTTACCGTGGCATGAGAACTTTGTGCTCTCCTTTTTCTTAATATCATTGTGATCTTAGGATGTAATATTATTTTTTCCTTCATTCTTTGAATATATTTGTATAAATGGTACTATGGGGATGGTTGAAGCAAAGATATTTTTTACATTTATGGTTTAGTTTTCTGTTTGTAAGCAAGTTATGACATGCAACAATACTTGAGCATACATAGAATAGTTCTTCAGGACATTTTGTACTTTGATTATACTATTTTTAAGTGACCTTTTCATGTACATAATCATATCATGTTCGTGTATGTTAATATAAGGCATCTATGGAGGTAGTTCAAAGAGATGGCCCTGAACTTTTACCTCATCTTACAAAGTTTGCAGGAACAAGAATAGGGATCAAATTTTGAGAGTCTAGTTTAAGTTTGAATTTAAGAAATGGAAAAATTGTGAAGGCTAGAATGGATTTTAATGTATCACTTGGGTTTTAGAATTTTTTAGTTGTAGACTGGTAACCCCAAAACCTAGAATTATTCATTGATCCTTGTTGACACTGTGGTTGTTAAGGATAAAGGGCCTAAAAATGCAACTGCGGTTAGCTCCAAAGTATACACTGATGTTGCATACTCATTTAATGACAATGATGAAGATGAGGAAGTGAAACAAAAACCCAAGGCTTAGGTAAATGGAGGAGAATCAGGCATCTCCAAGGAAACCTTACGACCTGATAATCAGGAGATGACTTAAGAAGAGCAACGCCGACAACACCAAGCAGAACTTGCAAGGAAAAATAATGAGGAGACTGCAAGAAGATTGGTTGCAGGGGGCATTGGTACAGGAGATGGACATGGCTCTTCCAAGCCATCCACTAAGATGAGTTCCTACAAAAATGTGGATGATATCCCTATTTCTAGAGAGCTCATGATTCAGGTTGATACGAGAAATGATGTTGTTTTGGTACCCATATATGGAATCATGGTTCCATTTCATGTAGCCACCATCAAGAGTGTTACAAGCCAACAAGATGGAGGGAATTCTTATATAAGGATAATTTTCAATTTTCTAGGTATCGGCTTTAATGCCAACTACATGCCAACATTGAAATTCCCTAATAGTATTTGTGTTAAGGAAATTTCCTTTAGATCCAAGGATTAAAAACACATCAACCATGTGGTACAAATGATTAAATCCCACAGATGATCTATAGAAATGGAATAGTCTGAAAAGGTGGAGAGAGCTACATTGGTGATTCTGGAGAAACTTTAGCTTTCAAAAACAAAGCGCATTAGGTTGGAAGACTTGTGGATTAGGCCAGCATTTGGTGGAAAAGGAAGAAAGATGTTTGGAACTGTGGAGGGATACCATAATGGATTTCAGTATTGAACCATGAGAGAAGAAGAGAGAGCTGATATCATGTATCAAAACATTAAGCATGCATTCTTCCAGCCAATGGAGAAGGAGATGATTACTTTACTTCATTTTCATTTGCATAACCATATCATAGTGGGAACCAAGAAGACCAAGGATGTCCAGTTTTATGTGGAGGTAATGGATGTGGTCCAAACTTTAGGAGGGGAAAGAAGGTCAATGTATGATCCTAATGAAATTGAGGAAGAACAACAAGAGAGTGATAGGAAAAATAAAATCAATGCAGAGTTTCAAGGATTTGTCAAGCGAGTAACAGAGCTATGGGAGCAGCCTCATCTAAAAGATTTTGAACTAGAGTTTGATACCCATTTAGAGAGCTTGGTTTTCATGGAGTTCCTTTCAAAGCCTCTTCTTTTATTGTTCCTATGGTAAACTATTTGGTAGAGTTGGTGGAATTACCTTTCTTAGTAATCACTATTAGTGAGATTGAGATCGTTAACCTTGAGAGAGTAGGACTTGGGAGAAATGCATTTGATATGGCTATTATTTTCAAAGAATTCAAGTGGGATGTACTCTATATTGACACCATTCCTCAATCTTTGCTTGATGGCATCAAGGAATGGTTGAACTCCATGGATATAAAGTATTATGAAAGTAGAATGAACTTGAATTGGAGGCCAATTTTGAAGACTATTACTGATGATCCAGAAAAATTTATTGAAGAACCTAAAAGATTAGTCCCTATATGAGTTTTTAACATATAGGAAGATCTATGGCACCGAAAAGGCACCCCATACTTTTCCCAAGCATGTACTTGACATGTTGTTGATCAAGAAGTTGCATGTCATACTATACTCTTGAGATTTAATGAAGCCATGGAAGCAATGGTAATGGATGTAGATGATATAGATCTAGTGGCTAGGGCTATGAATAGGGTCGCCACAACACAAGAAAATGAATCAAACATCCTTAAAATGACATGAGAAGTGGAAGGGAATAAGAAGGAAATTGAGTACTTGAAACATCAAGTGGAATACTACAAGGCTGCAAGGTTATGACATAGGTGATTTGATGGAATATGCATTAGAAATCCATGATGATTTGACCTTGGTGCAAAACGAGTTCTACAAGGATGTGTTAGATCTATAGGATTCCTACCAAGATGCATAAAAACATTCTTACATGTTAAAAGAATGGCAACATCATGAGGAAGGATGAAAAAGATGCATGCAGATCACTTAGTAGAATGGCAACATGAATTCAAGGAAGCACTCCTTGATATACCATGTTTGAGAGAAAAGAAGATAAATCAAATCAGCATGGGACTAAGTTACTCAAATGATACAACTCATGACTTAAATGAGGACACTTAAGAGATATTAAAAGACCATGGTCATTAATTAAAAGATGCGATGAAAATAAGGCATGAATGTCACCCACTTCCCTTTAAGGAAAACAATATATTTTCCTCAACATGAAATAATGGGACAATTGAGTGGGATCTAGGGCCAACACAGAAGCACTTTAGAACTCATCCTACATATCAATAAACAACTCAACACAAGAAATGAAAATTTACATATTAACACAACAATATCCAACTAAGTTATTGAAAGTCAATTATCGATACCTCGTTCTCCATCTAGATTACAAAATCAGTCCACGTTTTTCTTTCTAAAATTTCCTTTCCAAATTATGTTGGATGTCGACCATATTTCTCCTCCTGTCAAAACATGGCACATGGACTAGTTAAAATAATTAATATGCAACCATTTACTTTTTCCTAGGAAATAAAAAAATATCATTTAACATATTAAATTTACTTACAAATGTACAAATCAAGGCCTGTAAACCTTTTTTCCCACTGTGATGTGTGGCACGAAGTTTGTCCAGCCTAGCCTTGGAGGCCTTGTCCCGAAACATATACTATTTGAATTTAACTATGCACAAATAAAATTTAAAAATAGTTTAATAAATTTGATATAATCTTATGAGAAAATTCAAATACCTGTGTACTCTCCTCATTAGACTTCCTCCGTGCATCAAAATTCTCATATGCTTTTACAAGATTTTTCCATACTTTCACACTTACATCAATTGGCCTTTTTTTAGCCTTAGCTTGAGAGGGAGTTTTTTTATCTTCTTTGTTTGGTTTCACCGAAATATCTTGTAGTTTTGAGACATTCATAACTTTATCTTCTTTACAGACCAACCTGTGCCAAATTCAGTCTCCATGTCATGGATAACTACTTTTTGCAGGTGCATGGGTATCTTTGATAATGGAAAATGTAGATTTTCTTTGAATCGTTGAAGGCATGATTCCTTCAACCTATTCACAAACTTTTTTCTAGCATCTTTCATTCAAACTTCCCTTGAAACCACATCATATTCTATCTTGGTTTCGTAGCTACCAATGCAAGATGCAAAACATGGCGCGGTGGAAGAAGTCTATGTCCTAGGAGTGGCTGGGACATTGGAAGTCTCTGCTCTCTATTCTACATTCTTAGAATTTATTGTTATTGATTTCCTCTTGGATATTTTGCTCGATCCAGGACTGGTTGGGGAATCAATTGATTCCCTTTGACACAGTTGATTTGGTTGTAATGTTTCAAGGGCTTTATTAGATCATTTTTCTATGTATCTGGAAAGCATTGTCAAGTCCACACCATCCAATTTGTTCATTGCCTCTAGCCCTAATATGGAAGCCAATGCCTCTTTATCTTTGTTAGTCTCATGTCCCCAGATATATATAAAATAAATTTCTTCATTTAAATTTAGAAATAAAAAACTAAAAACTAAAAATAAAAGAAACAATGGAAACATTTACAAATCTATAAATTAACAATGAATTGCCTCATTGTGGCTAGATTCTGCTCCCTTTGCTACCTTCTCTCTATTGCTTGACATTTTGAGGTGACCTAGGGCAAATTATTTTCATCTAGTCTGTGGAGGTAAAAAAAGTACATACTACCAGGTATGAAAGTTTGCGTCCAGTTTTGTGGTATGAAATTTTTGCTTTGTGGTATGAAAGCAAGCCACCAATCAAAGAAATTAAAAGAAATGGGGAATTTAAAAGAAACAGATGATTAATGGGCAAGATTTACCTTGAATGACTCTCTTTCTAGATTTCTATGAGATATCTCCTGAGAGTTCAAAACCTCTGATGGAATGGATAATGCAAAAATATGACCACCAAATAACCCAAATCAACTGAAGCCCGACCATTATCTACCAGGTGGCATCCCTTTTGTACAAATCTATTAGTAAAAATTCTATCTAAATATCCTTATATGGATTCAAATTGAACCAAAAGGAAAAACATACCTGGCTTTCATGTTTAAAGAGAAATCAGGGTTTAATTTCTATCCATCTATCCTCTACTTTGTATCTCACAAAAAAAAAAAAACTGGGCAAACAAAATAAAACTCTAGCATAGGCGAGAGTTTTTAATTTTCGTCAAGTTATGAAAGTTTTGTTTTTTGTTTTTTTTTTTTGTGTGGTATGTTTTTAATGTAGGCAAGAATTTTTTTATTTTTTTGGATTCATTAGTCAATGCTATAGTTGGCGTAGTTAATGCTGGCTTTTTAGCTCTAAATACAATCTCTTTGGGGCACCAAAGGTGGTGCAAAGTGCACCTAATTTAGCGCCTAGTTGTGTCAAACCAAAATGTTCCTCATGCAAAAATTTGGAATTGAGGTAAATGTTTAAGTAGTAAGGGTTTTATAACATTGGAATCTAGTGTGACAACAACATACCACCAACTAGCTTGGAAAAAAATGGATACATCCTAGAAATTTTACATAATAAAAACATAATTTGATTGAACTTAAAAAAAGTTTTATTGTGTTTTAGTAACTTGAAAACCGAACTCTTTTACCTATCAAACAAATAAATTTGGATCTCATATCTTCTCTTGGTTAATGAAGATATACATGCTAGCTAAATCAATCAAGATGTCAAAGGTTTTAGCTAGTGGCTAGACTTCCATGCAATACTAATTATGAAAACATAACATATTAGGCTACATATATAATTTCCATACAGCATAAAGTAGGTCATGCTATGTATCAATATTTCATTAAAGTTGTAGTAAATTGTTAAGTCTTATATAGATTGAGCCATTTGTAAAAAAAAAAATTCTTTTATTTAATGAGGGGTTTTCTACATAACCAAGCCAACTACTTTCACCACGACCTCTATGGAGGATAAACACCAATCATGAAAAATAAAAAATCAAGAATTAAAGTTTTGGATCTTATCTAAGATAAATATTCTCACACTATCCAATGTAAAGTAGGTGTTAATCAAGAATAAGGAATCCAATCTATAGATTTCAAAGAGAAAATATCTACAGTTTTAATGAATTTGTGGAAGAAGTGTAAGGTAGAGAACCAGCTAAAATTATTAGTAATAGGTTTTCTTTCATCTAGGATAACAAGGGATCATGAAAGGGATGTTCAACTAAAATTATTAGTAATAGGTTTTATTTGTAGTCAACTTGTAAATAAATATCTTTTTTATGTGAATTTTTAGTCATCTTGTAATCATAAGATTTGAGCTCTAGTTGTCAAGATTTCGTGTGTAAAATTTTTGTGAAGAGAAAAATGTTGCAATGTCCTATTTTTTTTTTCATAGTGCATATTAATGAAAAGCAAGTGTATTAACAAGATAATTTCAACAATATTCTCTTGGTGCATAGTTGTTATGTGACTATTGTCATTGTTGTGTATTACAAGATCTAGAGGAGGCCATGGAGAGAGGATGTGGATGATGTAGAACTACTAAATCATAGAGAAGAAAGTAGGTGGAAATAGATATGACAACGGAATCTGTAGATACAATAGAGGTAAGAAGAGAAAGCAACCTCAACCAAAGGAGGAAGGTGTTTATGAATTCACAAATGCTACAACATAGAGGAGATAAAGTCATTTTTTTGTCCATGAGGCCTGTGAGGTCAAACTTATTGGTTGAAAATGTATAGGAATGGTGATTAAATGTGATTCTATGATCAAGGGAAAAGTTTGAAAATTAGGATGGCCAAAACATGATATCAATATGTCAAATATATGACTAAAGTGAGGTTTTGTGTTGGATAGCATATTCATTGAAATGATATAATTGGTGTACTAAACATTATTAACTATGTTGTGTATTAGGGGTGAGACGAGGCCATGGAAACAGACTGTGTCATATGAAATGAGGACACAATGGATGAAGCGAGACATCAGGTACTAAAATTTTGACTTAACGTAGGAAGAAATGAGCTGATGGCATTTTGTGATACGTCCATCTTTTTTCACAATATTATTGAAATTTATAATGTATTATCCAATATTGACATAAATTAATGCATGTTGTTGATTATTTTAGATGGAGATTGGGGGTATGTGCAGGATCATTATGGAAAAAACAACCCCTTAAGTGGCAAAAAAATTAGAAAAATCAGAGTTAGGCAACTTGACGTAAAAATCTGAATAAGTTATCTATATTATTTCAAAAATATGTAACAATAGAATTTGTAGAAAATTGAATGTAGTTTCTAAAATATTAGGTTTTTAAAAGAAAAGAAATATATTTGGTGAAAATTTGAAATTTCAATGCTGATTTTAAATTTTAGGGAAAAAATAAGTAGGGTCTGTCTAACCACCCTAACAACAATAAAATGATAATATATTTTTATATGATTTTATATATAAGTAGAAGACTCATGCCTCGATGTGATGCATATTTTTTTGTAATTTTTTTCCAAGTAAATAATTAAATATGAATTTTTTATTACAACTTTTAAAAATATAAAAAACTCATATGTCGACCACCTTAACTTGGTCAAAACTTCATGAAATTCATTTAATCCTATAGTATGCAAAGCATAGAATGTGACGCATGTTTTGGATTCAAAAAATTTGACGCATGTTTTGGATTCATCAATTTTGGGTAAAAAATTAGTCGTCAGCCACATACCCATGATATTGCCACTTTTTGGCCCATCATGATCCTACACATACCCTTGGAGCAAATGTAAAGCCTGAGTGTTCAACTAGAAAAAGAACAAGATATGTACGTGGATGTGGACCTAAAACTATTAAATCACATAGAGGAAGGCGGGTGGAAGAGGATATGACAATAGATCCTGTAGACAGAACAAATGATTGCACTGAAGAAGGGGTTGGTCAGGACTATAGTACATGGGATGAATACTTTGAGAAAATTGTTGCTTATGGATGTTCTATATGTCATGGAAAGAAACAATTCGAACAAGCGATTGTATAAAGATATTACATATATGATGAGCTTCCAGTCGGTAGTATGCCTCCTACAATCGATTCAAATCCAATAGGAATTGTGGTAAGGAATTTTCCAATTTGATATAAATAACATGTATACTTTATTTAAACATTGTTTTATATTATTTAAATAACTAATTTTTTTCTTAATGGATACTTGCAGGATAAATTTCTTGGTTTAAAGTTTCTTGGATCACTGAATTCTAGCCTAGAGGGAAATGATCATTTATCAAATGATACATCTAACAAAAACATGTGCCAATATACCAACTTAGAAGATGAGGAATTGATGAAAACAAGTAACAAAACAAGAACCGGTTTAAAGATGCATAATCTACTTAAAGACAAGGGGAAGGTGGACTACATACCCTATGAGAATGAATTTTATGGAGATGATGACTTGCCCCTGAGTTTGAGATTAATTTACAAAGAGACATTTGATCATCGACTATATGGTGCTTGGCCTAGTGATCAACAACTACCTAGATTGTACGAGGTATTTTAATTTTGGGGATACAACTACATGATATGAAAATCTAGGTGTGAAAGAAAAGGGAAGAACAAGGTCTCCCTAAGGATGTTCTTAAGGGTAGAAAACCAAAGAATAATAAATGAGTGTGGACTGATGTTTTATAAACTATGTTATCAAAATTGTGTTTTATTTAAATTGTTGTATAAAAAAGGTAGTCTATAAAATAATGTTCCATTATTCAATTGATGTATATATGTTCATATATTTTTATTTTTTAAGCCATATTTGATTATATTTCTTTGAAATTGATACATTTGTGATTTATCCAAATGTTGCCAAACATTAAATAATGCTTGCATTTGTTGATAGGTAGAAGATGTTGATGAAACACATACTAATACCCAAGACCCAACTAGGTTATTAATATTTGGGTGGGATGATCCAAACCATCCTTTAAACAATACCAGGGTGAAAAGAGAAATATTGAAGAGAATACTATCGGCTGAGAAATTTGAAGAGTTGATGAGATCCGCATACACTAATGACATGCCACCTAGCCTTAATGATGATGATCATGATAGTGAAAATGCAGTGCATGAAGAAGGATTTAATGAAATTCTTACAAGTTTCTTTGGGGATGGAAACAATAATGACAATAATGATCATATGGTTGACAGTAATAATGATAGCAGGGGTAATTACCACCAACATAATGTTGATGATAACAACCTAAAAGAATCCATCAAGCAAGCAGCGAAGACACACATGTTCAAATTGGGTGCAAGTAGAACCTCAAAATTGCCATGCACATTAATATTATTAGAAATCAAGTCACTATTTAGTTGGTTAGACAAAGGATTCACTACCCTATTGAAGTGAGTTGAAATCTATTTCTTACTTTGCATTGTCAATTGGCGTACATAATTCATAAACATTAATATATTTAAGGGAATTTTAAAACTATATATTGTATATAAATAGTCCTAGTATAGATTGACATATCAAACATATTCATCATAAGTAAAACATTCAATTGATTTAATCTCTAGCAATCTTACAGGGCACTAAAAACTAAAATATTCCCTGAAGAGAATGTGTTTCCATCAATTTGTAGAGAGGCACATTTGTTAATTGGTTGAGTTGGGGATTGAATATAAGAAAATTCATTCATGTAAAAATAATTTCATTTTATATAGAGATTAATATAAAAACAAGGTAGAATGCCTTGTATGCAAAGGGAAGAGATATTGTACAAATGTACAAGGTCCTATAGTTCTAAAGAAGGTTTTACGTCACATGCCAATTATACCTAGACTTCAATGAATGTTTTGTTGCAATTCACTTGCACAATTGATGGACTGGCATGCAAAGAACATGAGTAAAGATGGATTCATGTGAATTCCAACTGACTCGAAAGCAATGAAACACATAGAGGAAAAATGGCCAAGAAAATTCAAAGATGAACCCCGTAGTATTAGGTTTGGTCTTGCAATTGATGGAGTGTACCCATTCTCTTTCCTGAGCTAAAATTATAATGTTTGGCTAGTCAAATTGATAGTATACAATATTTCCCCATGGATGAGTGTTAGAAAGGAGCACCTTATGCTGACTCTCATTGTTCCAGGAAAACATCAAGTTAAAAACATGGATGTTTATCTTACGCCTTTTATTGATGAGATGCAATTGCTATGGAAAGGCATGAGAATGTATGAAATATCACATCCTCCATCAAATAGGTCCTTCATGTTGTATGGTGTCTACGTTGGACTATTCATGATTTCCCAAGACTTGGTGTTTGTTCTGGTCAAATAAAATATTTACGTATTTACACTCAATTTATTTTCATCCCAACTTTCATACTTAGTTTTATACTATTTTTTTATGTTATTAACATTACTTATTGAATTGCAAGGCTTCAAACAAAGGGGATATTTGAATGTCCAAGTTGTGTAAAACAATTTCAAGGGCAGTATTCTAAAGATCTACATAAATTTATTTACGCAAACAATAGGGTTTTTGTACCACTAGATCATAAGTTTAGAAATCGCTTGAAGAATCAATTTGATGGAAAATTTGAAAATAGAGGCCCTCCCATGATTATGGGTCTAGGTGATTGGCTTAAGAAGTATGAAGATGCTGAATTGAAAGCTTGGGATGATTTTTTTGATTGGGGTGATTCAGTTGAAGAACCAAAATAAGTTGTAGTTAATATGCTAGAAGGAATGAAAAGGAAATCCATATTTTATGAGCTCCCTTACTGGAAGGATCTACTAATATATCACCTATTAGATCTTATGAACATCTTCAAAAATGTCCCAGATTCTATATTTCGACATATATCAAGCAAAGATGACACCTTGTCTTCGAGGAGGGATATTGCTCTTTCACGTACCAAAATTGATAGAAAACATTTGTGGCCAAACAATGAAAATGAAACATATGCAGAAGCTCCATGTATTTTGAAAAAAAAGAAGAGCTAGACCAACTAAACAATGTCATTCATTCAATAAGGACACCTACTGGCTATGGGTCATAATTAGATAAAGCTTTTACAGTTGATGGACATATCACATGATTTAAAACACATGATTTTCATAATTTTATGAAGAGAAAAAAATACTAATAACCTTTTCATAAATGTGTTTGATAGCATATCATACCATTGTAAATTAAGGGGATTCTTGTCTTACAATTGACTTAAGGAATGCCATAAGTCGACTGTCAGCATTTATAAGGTATGTGGTTATATGAAATGTTCATGTGTGAGAGACATAGAGATATTATATTGCATTTTAATTTTTGACTAAAGGTTCATACTAATTTACTATTCTTATATTAGGTGGGTGACCTCCAAGGAGATCCATGAATTTGAAGTTCCAAAATGGAAGAAGGAAATTGCAAAAATTGTATGTGTATTTGAGAAGGAGCTCCCTACAAGTTTCATGGACCTACAAGTACATTTACTTATACACCTAGTTGATGACATTGAATTGGTGGGTGTTGTATCAATGAGGTAAACGTTTTTATTTGAGAGGTATATGAAAACTCTAAAAAGATTTGTCTGACAAAAGGCACATCTAGAGGGTTGCATGGCTGAAGATTATGTATTGAACAAAGCATTTTTCTTCCTATTCAAATTCCTTGGTAAGGATTTTGAAGATGTGCCATGCTTCTGGGATGAAGAATGAGCATCAAATATTATTGATGGAGAAAAACCACAATCTAATGGTGTTCAAGTAGAAATTAGTAAGTAAATTCATGATTAGTGTGGTTATTTTTATTGCAATCATTAATTTACTCTATAATTTATTTGTCAAATTAAAATCATGACATTTGGAGTTTGAAATAAACATGTTTACATGTAATAGGTGTAGACGAAAGTGTTGTACTCAAAAAGTTCATTCTATACCACATGGACTTTATGAACAAATGGATTGATTTGTATGATAAAAAGAGAGAAGTGTTAGAAGAAATAAGATAATCTAAGAGATCGAACCCAAGGAATACTCCACTTCCCACTGATCTACTTGGGGAATGGGGAAAATATTGCACACTAGAATGGGTTACTAAACAAATTCAAAATCAAATAGAAGATGAAGATATAGATTCAAACATAACAGAAGATGAAATCAACATGTCTAGAGGATGTGAAAGAAAGGTACAATTGGAATTTTACAAAATGTTGTTTCCTTATAGTTTTGACACTATTAACTATTCTAATATTCATCATTATTATTTTTTTCATTGAAATAAATGGTCTTTCACAGGTGAGGAAATATCCAACAATGTGGGCATATGGTCAACATTATCGTGTAGAAAGTGTAGATGTAAAGAGATGATCGTTCGATTGTGGCCTCATGGTTGACTTCAAGAAATCCAGTCTATCAAGCTCAAAAGATGAGAATATAATTGAAAGGAATCTATAATATGTTGGGAAAATACAAGGAATTATTGAGTTGGATTACCACTCTTTTAAATGTTGTATTTTTAAGTGTAGATGGTATTAAGCATTTGAGAGGACACGAAGACATGATACCCATAGTGGATTGTTTTCTATAGATTCCTCATGGTTCCTACCATAGGATAAGGAGCCTTATGTTCTACCAATTCATTGTGAGTAGGTATTTCTTTAACTCAAACAAGAAGCGATAATGATCATTAATCTATTAATTCATAGTTTATTGGAATATATACATGTGTTTATTAATCAATAAAATTGTTATAACATATGTCTAATATATGTATGTCATTCATGTACAAGTATTTTTCCATGAAGATATTTTGGACCCAAAATGGATATTTTTCATACATTATGATCCAAGATTAAGGCATGTATTTGACGATGCATTAGTGGATATTGAGCAAAACAATCATGGCCAACGAAATGAGAGAGAGGGATTAGAGAACATCAAAGAAATTGACATCCATGATGATGTTGAAGATGGTGATGTTCAGGCACAAGAAGACAACAATCCAAAGTTAGATAATGTTATGAAAGACAATAATATGGATGGTATAGAAAATGATGATCCAAATACATCTAGTAATAATATAGATGGTCTACAGTCAAATTTCAATGATGATGAAGATGATGTAGGTCAAGATGAGGATGATGATAATATTGAATATTTGAAAGAACATATGAATATTGACAATGATACATTGGATGAGATTGTAGCAGATAATAATGTTAATGACCAAGACTTCTAAATAATTTTCAAAATTATTTGCAATCCATGTTTAAAAAAGGATGATTCTTATGGCCTCAAATTTGAAATGCTTCAGTAATATTATTTGTGTCAATACAAATTACCTATTGCAATATCCTTAAATTGTTTAATCTTTGGTATGAATTGTTAGCAGAAAAAATTAGGATTACTTGGATGCTTCTTCCATTCATTTTGTATCAACATATCTTTGTGAAGACACAAAATTTAATAAAATATTAATGCACATAGCTCACAATTATTTCAATAAGCAACATTGCTAACTTTATTATTTTTAAATAGTTTACATTTTTATGTTAAACATAATATTGAACATGTAAATGAAAAAACACACAGTAAATGCTTTATTGTATCAGCTGTAAGAGAGGGGGACCACCATGTGCAAGACCCCAGGTCACGGAAGGCCAAGATGTGAGAGGCTACCCTAACTTACCTCAGCTAAGTGTAATGTAAGGAAATGCAGGATGAGAGTAACGAGGATCGTGAAACCTCTTAGTTACTCTGCAAACCTGAAACACAAGAAGGGGCTAGGTGAGCTAGTTTTTTGGTCCAACACTATGCCTTGGGAAGCTCTCTACCCGAGGACAAAAGCACGATCTCTAGATGTCAGCGCAGTGCACTAGCATCTTAAAAGTGCGTTGGCGTCCATATGTCCAAACAATAGCAAAGATGAGGTCAAACCAACAAAACTAGAAAATGATCTAGCTGACGAACTAAAGGGCCAAAATGATGTGATTAAATAAATGAAATACTCTCTAATGTTATAAATCAAATATGCAAGAGTAAAGAGAGTAAGGAGGATCTCACCAAGGATTTTGTTCGCCAGCTGATCCTTTAAGAAGCACACACTCCTACACACAAAAAGAGATGAGAATGTTGGGTGGATGTATAGGGGTCTACCTCAGTTAGATCCCCATTTAGGTGTTCCCACCTACACAGAAAACCAAGGAAATGAGATAAAGGAAACAATGCAATAAAGAGAAAAAGAGCACTATAAAACACTAAAGTGCTAACTCAACCAAATGATAGAGGAGAGGAGAAAAAATCTTACCACCTCCACCAAGAGCACTCAAGGCTACTTAGGGGATAAAATGAGAGGAACTCAAGCCTATGTTGCAATGGCGTGGTCCCAAACTTGCTCTACCGATGTGGCGGAGTGTTGCTTTGGCTGCTATGGAATGCAAGAATGTTGCTTGAGGCTAGGAGTGGATGAAAAAGAGTGTGAAGTTGAATGCTTGAAGTTGTGAAGATGTGTAGATATTGTAGAAGCTTGCAATGAAGGAATGAAGAGAGAATTTGAAGGAAGAGGGAAGAAAACGGCCATATTCAGGTCATTTGGTTGAAGGGGGCATTACAACTTCACCTCCAATGAGGAGAGTAATTCCTTTACAGGTTCAGCCACAAGAATCTTCTAGGGACATAAGCACATCATGCGGATGTCTATGCACCGTACGGACGTCCTTGATAGAAACACCTCCACCAATGCTCAGAACAGGCACCAAGTGGGATGTAAGCAATGAGCTTAGCTAGAATTAAGCCTCTGAACTTGGTTTTCTAAGGTGGATAAAGGAAAAAAGGGGATTTGCAAATGGGGTGAAAATTCACATTTATACATTTTTCCCCCACTTTAGCGAGCACAAATACTGATGAGTGCTTGGTAAAGTATATCAAGAAAGCATAAAGTTAGAAATGTATACCTGAACCATTGAGGAAGCAGACCGCGATCTGGTGAACTTGAAGGTGCAGGGAAAGCAAAGGACTTCATAACTGCTCATAACTATAAATTTGGAGAAAACAAAGTGTCTTACAGGCCCCCAGACCTCCAAGGAGGCAACCCCCAATATCTCTCGCATGAAGGAAGCCCCATCAAGTAAGTTCCTTACAAGCTTGCAGACCTACAAGGAAGGTGTCCTCCAAGATCTCTCACATGGAGGAGATCGAGAAAGCACCTTATAGACCCAAAGACCTACAAGGAAGGTATCCTCCAAGAACTCTCACATGAAGGAAACCCAAAGGAAGCAGACTCTGCAAAGTCAAGAAGCGGTGACACGTCTACCCACAGATAGATCATGTCAAAAAGTGGCCATGTAGGAAAATAAGCAGATAGTTACAAAGACTGTCAATGATTCGTAAGTCTTTCAAAGGGGTCCACTAGGAACCTTCAAAAGGAGAGGGGTCCACTCAAGGGATGCATTATTTGAAAGGTGAGGTCTAGTCATGTTGCCCCCAAGCTAGATGTGAAAAGGTGAATGGAATAAGTCTAGTCAGGCTGCCCTAGGCTAGATGTGAAGGAATCCATTCGAAGTAAATACTTTGAAAGAAGGGTCCCTTGGGAACCCATTGTGAAAAAAGGGTCCACTTAAGGGACACACAGTTCAAAAGTAGATGTTCCTCTTAGAGAAATCCAACATCAAGGAATCCTTTCAAAACATGTTCACTTCATCAAGGAATTCAGAGGAAGGATATGCCCCCATGCGAGGGGAAAAGTAAATTTATTCCCACTTTGGAGGAAAGTCTTCAAGCCCTTTCTTTATGAACCCGTGATGTAGGAAACATGTTCCGTTAGGGTTCCAAGTTGAGAATGTGATTCTAAGGAAAATTTTGTGAAGACTTTCAAGAAAAGATTCATTGGCAACAAATGTGTTTTCTAAAAATCAAAGCATTAAAGAAAAGGAATTGTCATGCATGAAAGGGACAACTCAAGCAAAGAAGGGAAAAAGATAAAGAAAAAGAGGGAAAACACAAGTAAAGGACATAGGGGTAGCCTGATATTTCAGGGTCAAAACTACTCATAAATATATATATAGGTATAATAATAGTATCTAAATGAACTGTCATCACCCCCCTACTATATCAGGCCATGTGAAGAATGCATGAGAAAAAATATAAATAAAAAATTGGGTCAACATAGAAGGGAAGCCTAAATTCTCCCAATGCTTTGCATCATCCCCAATTTATCAAAAGTCAAGAAAAAACATGGAAGAATGATGATACAAATAGAAAAAAAATTACAACACAAAATCCACACCTGTATCCAAGCACCAGCAAGGGTGACAAGGGTCATCTAGGCACACATAGCACAAGCACGGGGGAACACATCACGAAACACACACACACACAAGATCAAGAAAAGGGGACTCCTCCTAGTATTGATCAGCCAAGAGGTCATCTGCTTCCCAATCTAAATGCTCATAAGGGGAAGGAGGATGAGCCTACAATGGTGGGATGTTAAGAGGAGGAGCATCTGACCCTCCCTCAACAAGGGCTAAGGAAGAGGGCCCCTAGAGGTCCTCTCTGCCAAGCTCTTGTGGAGCTAAGTTCAATGATTTCACAAATATTACTGACAAGGCCAAGACTTTGTCCACGAAATTAAACATGCACCCCATAGGAGCATGATTTCTAACTTCGATGGATAGGATAGGTTGTGCTGAGGTTCATCGCTAGGCTTGCCAAATGACTCGAGAGCTATGAAAAACTCAGGGGAAGTAGGGACTGATTCTGTTCCCAAGACAGAACAAGTCAGTGTGGGGCCGCTGTGTGGAGAAGGTGAGGTCCTACTATGTCCATTTCTAGAGGGAACATCCTCCACTTCCTAATTCGTCGAAGGAGATGAACTCCCCAAGGATGAGGCTAGAGGTGGAGAGAAAGAGGAGGAAAGAAGTGCAACGGATACAAAGAAAGTATTAATCATACCCATGAGCTTTGAGAAAGGTTGGATATCTAGAACAGATATCAACAAAGGTAGCTCTGTCAAAGGAGCGATGAACACCTATACCCATTTAGGGTTAGGCGCATTCATACTCACAACGAAAGCTAAAATAAGTATGGGACTAGACTTGAGAGAAGCAAAAGCAAGGGAGGAAGAAGGCGTTGCAAGAGGCACTAAGTAGGGGTGATCATTTCTTCCACCTTCCTTTGCGAGGCGGCCTATTCAGCCAAGAGGACCTTTTTTCGGTGCTTGTGTTCACACGCAAGGCAGTTTCTATGGCTCTTGGTGTTAGAGGCTAGATTTTGTGAAGGGACAGAAGACTCCTACTCAACCAAGGGAATGTCCACTATGGCCGTCTTTGGTAGAAGGATAGGTTCCTACCCAAGAGCAGGAGGAACAAGATGAGGAGTGACAGGAGGGGTTGGCTCTAGAGCCTCTACAATAGGCCTCTTTCTGCTCATTTCCTTAGGAGTAGGAGCAATAGGAAGCTATGGAGGTCGAGACAAAGAGGACTCTCCTCGGGAGACCTTCTTCCTATTGTACTGAATGGGTCTAGGCTCCATCGACAGAATAGGAAGTTCGCAAGAAGGACACTTAGGATTTCACCAAGCAGGCACCATAGGGTTCTCCTATAGATGAGGAGCAGGACCCAATGGTACCTTAGCAGAGCGAGAAGAAGTGCTAGGCTGACCAGCGGAAGAGGAAGAAGGAGGATCATGAGACTACTTCTCTTCTTCTTTCTTTCGTGCCTTAGCGGCATCGCTGTCAGCTTTTAAGCAAGCCCTATGTGAGATGACATAAGGTGAGGGAGGGTATCTAACTTTTGGTATTGGATGCCCTTTCTTATAGCTATGATATGTTTTGTGCAAAAGGTTTTTCTTGGGCAGGAGAGGACCAATGGACATAGGCCAAGGGTGATCCAAGGAGTAGCTACCACACACGACTGAGGGTCTATATTCAATGTTGTGGATTATGTGCACAGAGCCTCCATGGATAAATTTTAGAAATTTATGCACGATAGAGGGTACCACATTCATCTCCACCAACCAAGGGATACCCAATTTCACCCTAAAGAGCTTAGAGCTAGGGATGATATCAAACATGAGTTTCACGGACTTAGGTCCAACTAAGCCGATAGAACAAAACTACCCAAAGGGGGCACGGAAAGCCCATCATGTGTGCGAATGGTACTCACAAGAGCATCATACCCATCCTTGTGTAAGAAGTTTATCAACATAATCTCCTTTGTTATTATGTGCACTTAAGATGTTGGATCAATGAGAACACCCACTACGATGTTTCCATTGATCCATGCAGGAATGTAAAGAGGAGATGGCTCCTTGTTAAAACCTATTGGCAGGTCCTGTGAAGTGAAATTTATACCGATACCACTATCCAAAGGATGCATAGAGGGGATAGGCTGATGTAGGAAGGAGGCCATTACACACACTAGACAACACTTTCACAAAGTCCCTAAAGGTTGATAGATAAGATGATGAATCAATTAAGGTTTCATCATGCAATACCTTTGGAACCTTCCAACTACACCAACTAGGGGTCGTAGGCTGGGTTGTAAGGCAACAACCTCACAACACTCTCAACTACAACACTCCTAGAGTACAAGGAAATGAACTATCAGGATCACAAGAACATAACCAAAATGGTTCAAGTTGGGTTCACCCAAAATGTAAGAGAGGGGGACCACCGCGTGCAAGACCTTAGGTCATAGAGGGCCAAGACGCGAGAGGCTTCCCTAACTTACCTTAGCTAAGTGTAATGCAAGGAAATGTGGGATGAGAGTAATGAGGACCGTGAAGCCTCTTAGTTACTCTATAGACCCAAAACATAGGAAGGGGCTAGGTAAGCCAATTTTTTAGGTCCAACACTATGCCTTGAGAAGCTCTTTGCCTAAGGAAAAAAGAACGGTCTCTGGATGTCAGCGAGGCGTATTGGCCCCTCAAAACTGCATTGGTGTTCGTATAGCCAAACAAGAGAGAAGAATAGGTCAAACCAAAAAAACTAGCTAATGGCCGAGCTGACTAACTAAAGGGCCAGAATGATGTGATTAAATAAATGACATACTCTCTAATGTTATAAAGAAAATATGCAAGAGTAAAGAGAGCAAG
>VDFB02168118.1:36402756-36435942 GCA_007258455.2 Sequoia sempervirens | reverse complement strand
TATAATATATTATATATTATATAGTTTTGTAAGAGATTATATATATTAAATTATAAATAATATTGTATATTCTAAACTAGATATATTAACATAAACTATAAACTATACACTATTTAAAAATCATATATATAAACCAAATCATATATTATAAACTAAATATATTAAAATAAACTATAAACTACAAATGAGATATATTGAATATGTTATAAAGTCTTGAAATTTTTTAAAATGCTATGTTAACAAATCGGATATCCGATTCAAATCGGATATCCGATTTGAATCGGATATCCGATATGTCTGACACAAAATTCATTGCCTAGGGAATAGGCTCGGGTTTGCTTTGGTTTTTGGTTAGGAGATACCAATCTTAAAAAGTCAACACAAAAAACGTGTTTAACAGCTTACTTTGTTTTTCCGGACTTCGCCCATGTGGCTGACAACTTTATTTTTAGCCAAAATTGATAAAATGAAAAGGGTTTGTAGAGGAGATTCTCAGCTTTTTGCCAATATAAATTATGTTTTATTTTGAATTTAGTAGATTATTATTATTTATTTTCTACTAGAATTATGACAAAAGTCCTGATTGATAGGCTGATTGCAAAACATTTATAACTTTCAAGCGGTATCATATTTTTTGAATCCAAAACATGCGTCACATTCTATGCTTTGCATACTATAGGATTAAAAAAAAAAAATTGAATTTCATGAAATTTTGACCAAAGAGTTAAGGTGGTGGACATACAGTTTTTATATTTTAAAGTTGTAATAAAAATTCATAATTAATTATTTACTTGGAAAAATTACAAAAAAATATCGTCACATCCGGACATGAGTCCTCTACTTATATCTAAAATCTCATAAAAAAATATTATCATTTTATTATGGTTAGGGTGGTCAGACGGACACCCACTTCTTATTTTTTTCCTGAAATTTAAGTAATCTGCATTGAAATTTCAAATTTTCACCAAATAGATTTTGTTTCTAAAAGTTAAACCTAGTAGTTTAGAAACTACATTCAATTTCCCACAGATTCTATTCTTACATATTTTTGAAATAATATAGATAACTTATTCAAATTTTTACGTCAAGTTGCCTAACTCTGATTTTTCTAAATTTTCATTGCCACTTAAGGGGGCTGTTTGGCATACCATGATCCTGCACATACCCTGAATCAATCATATTATTATGCAACAATTTATCTCCTATTATAAGCATCAAAAAGAAAGGTATGGGCTTTGTTCTGCTTACCTCCTTTTCCTTAACAATGCTCTCATTATTTGTATAAGTTGTTGCTTTTAGAGTAAGAGGGATAGGTGCAGATCTAGATCATGCTTTGATTGTTCAACTGAGTTGCACCTATCTGCAAGCTTTTCCCTTCCACCTCTAATGCTTCTTGAAGTAGGGTTTTCTGCTCAGGAATTGAAATGACGTCCCATAACAATACATTGGCAAGTGCCTTCTTTAATTTCTCCACTACATTAAGCATCCCAAATGTTTGGGCCTTAGGCTTAAACGGTGATATCTCTTTTATTTTTGGAAAAGGGTGTTCTATCATGACTAGGGCTGGTGCTTTGTTCACCTCCTTTTATTCTAATGGCACCTTTTGTTGGTGTAGATAAGGTCAAATGATGGGTGGTGAACCCTGTCTCTCTAGAGGAAACAGTTGTCGCGGTTGAGGACATGGCAGGATTTGTTGCACATATTCCCTTGTGAGCCTTCTTTTAGATCTTGTGTTGTAATTGGACTGTATTGGTGGAACGCCAGTTGTCTGAGCTTCATTTGCATACATTGCATCTTCTCCTTCCAACCATGAGAATAATTCTTGGTCGGGCCCTATGTCCACTTCTTGTTCCGAGGGGATCCCTTGTGATTGTGCTAGGAAATGAGCATCCTCTACTTTGGATGACCTGCATTCATTTGTGTTCAGAGGCGGGCCCTTGAATTTTTCTTCCGTCATCCATTTCCACATATTTTCCTTCAGGAAATTCTATAGGAAATGATCATCACTGCAAGTGACGCACCATGCGTCAACTTCTTCTACCAAATTGTTTTGGCCTGGGATCAATTCTTTGCTTTGACTACCTTTTACCATTTGAAGTGGCATGGTGACTAGAACTATCTGGTTTGTGGATGTTTTCTGTTGGCTTCCTCCTCTATAGAAACCTTGGTATGAGTTTTGTTGACATAGGAGATTGCTTTCATCGTAGGTTTGAGCGTTCACCTTCATGGGTGTTGCCTGTTGTTGTTTGAGAATGACCAATTCATTAGCAAAATTTTGCATGACGTTCTTCATGTTGTTAGTGTCGGTCGTGACTGAACTTGAACCCAACTCATTACTTTGTGTGGAAGGATATGCGTACATAGATTGGGGCGTGTCTGAAGCACTGCTTTGCCCAAGGGATGTATTTGAATAGGATCCTTCTTGTATCATTCTAGAGGGATCCATGAACATAGGCATAGGAGGTTGGGGCAGGAGTTTCCCAGCGTCAATCAGACTATTTTCTGTTCATACAGCCACTTCGTAAGTGTCGGGCAAGATATCTCCACCCATGGAAGTTATCATAATTGTGATGTTCAGATTGATAGCCTTCAGATAAAACATGAATGTCGTAGCAACTAGGGGGTGACTAGTCAAGGGAATCCTCTGCTAGGTTTTGTCAAACCTAGTGTTGAAGTCGCTCATGGCTTCTCTGGGAGCCCTTTTAATGGTAATTAAATGATGTAAAAGTGAAGAGCAATCCCCTTTCTCTGAAAAAAGTTTGAACAAGCATCCTCCAAGCTAGTCCCATGAGATGATAGAACCTAAGACCAAAGATCAATACCAATCTTGGGCCTTTCCTTTAAAATATGCGGCTAACAGCCTTAGAGAAATGTTTTCCTCCACTATGTTATTCACTCTACATACCTCCGCTATATCTTGAAGGTGTTCGAAAGGGGTTTTAAATTCTTCTCCGAAAAACTTTGGGATAGCCTTGAGGGCATTGGCAGGTATAGTAGGCCATATATCTAGGGGTGTAGGTGGTTGTAATGGACTACCACTATCCCATGTTACAAATTTTCTAGGAGCAGGAGGAGGTACTTGAGCCATGAGGAAAATATTTCTATGAATTAGGTATACAGGAAATCTTATCTCGAAATTTAAACCTTTGGGCGGAGTAGATAAGGCTCTTGATAAGGGGCTTTGACTTCTTACTCTATTACTCCTTATAGGCGATACACAACCTATGGTTCTTCTCCTTCTAGGATTTGAGGTAGGTAATTGGGAGTACTGGAAATGACCTCTCAAGGATGCTCTCGTTTGGACTCTGGGCATGAAATCTCCAGTTTCCTTCCTTAGCCTGATTTAAGAAATATTTCTGACTTCTAAATCAAGTGTTTGGAAAAACTTTGGTCCCACCAGGCATGGGAGAAAAATAACTGTTGATCATCAAATCTTGCACCTCTCTAACAGTCTTATGGGAAATTCAGCGAGTGGGGGACAAATTGTGTCTCACTAAATACCTCTAGGTTTTTTATAGAAAGTCGACTCTTCTTTTGGGGTTTTGAGATAAGGGAGAAAAATAAATGTGAATATAAAACATGAAAGGTGATACGCAAAAATTTTACAACATTTCAAACTCAAATTATTCCTATGATTGATATAAAGGACACAGAACGCCACAACCCCTCATTGTTGGAAGAGAACGAACAACAAAGGCTAACTTCAAGCATAGTGCAGACTTTCAAATCTTTTTGTAGGCAGTGTTCATTGAGGTCCGATCAAACATAAAAATTCTTAAAGTAAAAGAACAATATTCATAAATTATAAGAACCCTGTCTCCTAATACAACATAGCACAGAAAAATAACAATTTCAAAGATAATGGAAAAGTCCAATGACATAGTCCAATTTTTCCCAAAATGCTACTTCACAATACAAGCATAAAGCATAGAAATCCACTATTTAAACTATCAGAATATAGCTTGCAAGACACAGTGTTTCATTCAAAATGATAATATGAAGAAAGAAGAATTGAAAAATGCCATACATGCACAGTCTCAAAAATTCCCCTAAATAGTTTGCACTTTAATTAAAACTGAACTTTGAAACAGAGGTCGAATGCCAATCTAACAATTGTTTAAACCTTAATAGATATAATTTTCCAGAATAAAGTAGTTCTATAACTTGCTTCTGAAATATAGTTCATAAACTTTAAGAAAATTAAAAAGGAAAACAATTCCCCTTTTGAAGAAAACAATTTCCTCCTGGAAAAATCCTTTTATGAAAAAATCATCCTTTTTCTGGTAACATCGCCCCCCTTTTATAGCCATTTTTAGAGAGAAACACAGCCTTTCCCAGAAGTAAATGCTGCTAGATGTTGATACCTGATAGCTCACAATCTGATTTGTAAGCCCTTGGTTAGGCCACAAAAGATCTTTGCATTAACTTTTTCAGCTACTACATTAATGTCTTCTAGATATTTTGAAGAGGGAGAGTAATGTCGTATAAAATCTTAAAATGATATTTCAGCAGTTACTTCCTTTGACTTAATCACATCATCTTGAAGTATTGACAAGAAGCTTCCACCCCGAGCTAAAAAAAAGAGAAACTAGCGAGTTCTACCAATCTTAAAATTATATAGTCCTCCTTTGATAAGGAGGTGACACGTCATTCGGTTGGGAACTTATGCTTCTCGAAGAATGTTTTTGCACTGAATCTTCGCTGTCCCAACATGTGTCTTGGGAACTCCTCTGAAAAGAAAAATGATAAAGGAAAAATGTGCAGCCACCCCATGGCACATTGGTTGTCTTCCTTACCGACCTGACTTTAACCCCTATCACTTTTGCAAAATATAAAAGTGAAGCCAAAAACTAGAAGGTTAGGGGAATGCAAAAAACCTCTTCATAGATAGGTTTAAAGTGTTCAAAGCACGAGTAGAAAATGAAGTGAACCTAAGAATCAAATGTTTGAGATTTGATAGAGGTGGAGAATTGACTTCTAGTGAGTTTAATGCATTTTGTGAAGAGCATGGCATAAAGAGACACTTTTATGCTCCAAGAACCCCTCAACAGAATGGAGTGGTTGAGAGAAAGAACCGGACTGTATGTATAGGAAGTTGCAAGAACCATGATGAAAGAAGAAAATGTACCTAATGTGTACTAGAGAGAGACAATACACGTTGTTTATGTTCTTAACAAAGTTCAGATCAGAGGTAACAACAAAAAAAATCCTTATGAGTTTTGAACTGGTAAGGTTCCTACTATGAAATACTTTAAGGTATTTGGAAGAAAATGTTACATTAAAAGAGATGATGAAAATCTTGTGAAGTTTGATGCTAGATGTGATGAAGGGATTTTCCTTGGATATTCAACTACTTGCAAAACATATCGATGCTTTAATAAAAGATTGAGGAAGATTGTTGAGAGTGTTAATGTGAAGGTTGATGAGGACATGCACAGGCCCATTGAGATAAGTGAAGTTGAACCTGATGATCCTATCCGCGGACAAGTACCTGAAGAGAATAAGGAGGAGGAAGAAGAAGAAGAAACTATGGAACGTGTTGTTAAGACTCCTAAGTATGTCCAAAAGAATCATTTGAAAGAATAGATAATTAGAGATAGGAGTGAAGGTGTGAAGACAAGAAGCAGATTAGCAAAAAAGGTAAATTTGTGCTTACTTTCTAAAATTGAACCTAAGTTTGTATGTGAAGATGAAAGTTGGGTTAGAGCTATGAAAGAAGAGTTGCAGCAAATAGAGAAGAATTAGACATGGGAACTGGTTCTTAGACTTGTGAATAAGAATGTGATTGGTTCAAAGTGGGTGTTTAGGAATAAGTTGAATGAAAATGGTGAAGTTATAAGAAAAAAAGAAAGACTTGTATGCAAGGGATACTCACAAGTTGAAGGCATATACTTTGAAGAAACATTTGCCCTGGTGGGAAGAATGGAAGCTATTAGGATGTTTTTGGAATTTTCTTCCCACAAGAATTTCAAAGTATATCAGATGGATGTCAAATCTACATTTTTGAATGGTGAATTGGAAGAAGTATACATAGAACAACCTAAAGGATTTCAGTTATCAGAAAAACCGGATATGGTTTGTAAATTAAAGAAGGCATTGTATAGACTGAAACAAGCTCCCAGAGCATGGTATGCAAGATTGGATAGATACCTGATACAATAAGGATTCAACAAAGGCTTTGGTAACAAAAATCTCTACTTAAAAGTGCAGGGTAACAAAATTTTGATAGTAGTATTATATGTTGATGATATCATCTTTGGAGGAAATGAAAGTATGTGTAAGAGATTTGCAGAGGATATGCAAAAAGAATTTGAAATGTATATGATTGGTGAGTTGAATTTCTTTCTTTGTCTTCAAGTTAATCAAACTGATAAAGGGATATTCATTTCACAATCTAAGTATGTGAAAGAGTTGTTAAAGAAGTTTGGAATGGATGACTCCAAACCGGTTAGTACTCCTATGGTGACCGGATGTAAGCTAAGTAAAGATGATTAATCTACTAAAGTTGATCAAAGCAAATATAGATCTATGATAATTGGTGGACTGTTGTATCTTACTGCTACCAGGTCGGATATCATGTATGCAGTATGTTTAGTTTCCATATTTCAAGCAAATCCTAAAGAGGCACATTTTACAGCCGTAAAGATGATAAATTCAGATATCTTAAAGGTACACCGTATTATGACTTATGGTATCCTAAGGATGTTGATTTCACTTTGAGTGCTTATACTAATGTAGATTGGGCTAGTTGTGTGGATGATCAGAAGAGTACCAGTGGAGGTGCTTTCTTTCTTGGCAGAAAATTGGTTTCTTAGTTGAGTAAGAAACGAAATTCAGTTTTGTTATCCACTACAGAAGTAGAGTATATTGTTGCAACATATTGCTACACACGTTTTGTGGATGAACCAAACTCTAAAAGATATTGGAGTGATATGTGATGAGCTTATTCCTATTTTCTGTGACAATACAAGTGCTATAAAAATTCCAAAGAATCCAGTAATGGATTCAAGAACAAAACATATATCTATTAGATATCATTTCCTGGGAGAGAAGGTGTTGGAGAACAAATTCAAGTTGGAGTATATGTCATTAAAGGAATAGATTGCAAATATATTCACTAAGGCTCTTTCAAAGGATACTTTTGAGTACCTTAGGGAGAGGTTGGGGGTCATTAGCCCTCTGAACTAGGTGCACATGGAGGTGCATTAGTCTAGTGGATTCACATATTCTTCATTTATCTGGATTGATGAATGGGTCTACTCCACAGGGGGAGTAGAAAGTTTTCATTGTTGCAGTATGAGTTGAATGGGTGCAATCCTAAGGGGGAGTGATCAGAGATTTTGATTTTTTCCATTGATTTCAAAGGGGGAGAGAAATTCATTTGAAAAACAGTACAAGAAAGAAGGAGAGAGAGTCATGAAGAGGAAGAGAGTTGTCTTTGATGGTTTTTCACATCATGTGTTTCCATCATTGACAAAGGGGGAGATTTTTGCAAGTATGAGCAAGTTTAGTGGTGTTGACATCATTGATGTCAAAAAAGTTCAGTATGTTGCAGATTGTGCATGTATAGTTGAGATGTTGTGAGTACATGGAGCTATCCTTATGATGTTGTAGATGTGTTGAAATGATGAGTTTCCAAGTGCTTTTGAGAAAATTAATAAAGAGTGAAGTCAGTGTTATGTATGGGTTCAGAATGTGCTCCATGTTTCTTTTGTTTTGATCCTATGCTCATGCATATTTGAAGGTTTGTTGTTGGTGATATGTTGGTGTCATCTTTTAATTTGTAGCTTTTGGATTGATGGAGTGTGAAAGTTGTGTTCATCGGTATGTGAGCTATTTTGGAAGAGTTGGTATTCTGTGGATTGGGAGAAATGTTTTTGCTCTGTAGTCCTCCATTGTTTTGTTTCAGGTCTTGCGGGTCTAGAATGTCTTGTAATGGTGTTCTTTGGGTTCTGGAAAATATGTTTATGGTTTGGTGATCCTAAAGTTGAGTTTCAAAGTTGTTGTATGTGTTCACACAGTCCAGATGGACTATGGAAGGTGTTTTATGTTTGAAAGTTGTTGTACCTGCTGCGAATGTATTTGAAAGTATCTAAGATGTGTTCTCATGCATTATGAAGTGTGTTGCATTGTCCGCGTGCTATCTTCTTTTTGGGAAGTGTGTACTTCAATGTTCATTTGTGTTTTCATTAGGTTTGGCCAACCTGGTGTTTACACTTCATATGAAGAATTTAAAATTTAATTAAGGAATAATGTGGTTGATCCAAGACATTATTTTTGTTCTTGGTTAAGTATTTAATTGGTCCACTCTCATTCCTTTCCACCACAAGAATTATGAGTTGCCAACTTAGTTTGAATTTATGAAATGAAGCATGTGTGGCTGACCTTGGAGAAAGTTTCTAAGGTTGATGAGGGTATAAATGCAAGTTGAGATGCAAAGAATTATAATATACACAAGTAATGAAGTAAGCCACAAGTGAAGAGCAGAGTTGTGTGAAAGTGAGTTGAGGCAACAATACTTTATTGTGTTAGATTCCTGAAAGCAGTGAGCTGAAGGTTTCTGCAATCTTCTGATCAAGGCTATGAATGTGCATATATTGCTATGGTGGATCTTTTTGTTATCTTTTGTATCTATAGGCAATGAGCCTCCCTATTGGAAAGTGAGTCCTTTATGTAGGTAGTGAGACTTTGTATTCAGGTAGTGATCCCTTGGTAGTGAGCCTCTTGTATTTGGTTTTTCTATCACTTTATATTGTGAGTTAATCCTCACTGTGGTTTTTCCCTCATTGGGTTTTCCACGTAAAATATGTTGTTCATTGTGTTGATTTTTCTTTCTGTTATCTACATTTCATGTTCATACTTAATAACTGAATAGTGTGGTTGTGAAATTGATAAGTGTTGAAGAATTGTGTTTGAATTTGGTGACAACTGATTCACCCCCCTCTCAGTTGTCCTACACCTTTTAACACTCATCACTCTAAAAGGAATTTATAACTCAAATGACTAGTTGAGGAATAATAAGATAAACTTGGTTGTGAGAAAGGGTAACTACAATAAAGTGATTATAGCATAAGGGAAATCTCTCAAGCAAGGAAAGGTATGCTTTGAGTTTGAACATCAAAATTTCATTAGGCTTTGTCAAAATTATAATGATGGTTGCATGGACCTATGAGGACCTAAAAGGAGACCTATTAGACAAAATAAAAGGCTTGTTAATCCAAAAAATAATCCTTTGATAAGGAAATATTTGACCAAGCTGATAGAAGCCAAGATCATTTTTACCATTCAAAATTCTTCATGGGTGGAAAAATTATTCCTTAAGAGGAAGGAGAATGAGGACATAAGGTTGTGTGTAGATTTTAGAGACCTCAACAAGGCGTCTCTTAATGACTATTATCCCCTTCCTTCCATGGATTAGATCCTACAAAAGGTAAGTGGATTAGAAAGGTTATCTTTCTTGGATGGGTACTCAAGCTATAATCAAATTCTAGTCCAAGCATCATATCAACACAAAACAACATTCACCACTAAGTGGGGCATATATGCATATTATGAAATTCCCTTCAAGTTAACCAATTCTAGTGCAACCTTTTAGAGGGTGATGGACATGAATTTCATGGGCATACTAGAAAATTTTAAGTTGATCTACCTAGATCATATCATAGTTTTCTTAAAACATGCAAGTAATCACTTTGACCATCTTGAGGAAGTCTTCAAAAAGTGTAGGGATGATGGCATATCCATAAATTCAAAAAAATGTGTGTATTCCACAAACCAGGGGAAATTACTTAGATATATAGTTTATAAGGAGGGTATTTCCATTGATATAGAAAGAGTGAAGGTCGTCTTGTCTATTCCCCTCCCTAGTCACAAGAAATCCCTTTAAAGATTCCTAGGAAGGATTAACTTTGTGATAAGTTTCATTTCTAACCTAGCTAGTACTATGGTAAATCCTCTCACCCATATGATGAGAAAATGGTGTTCAGCTAGGAAAATTAAGTGAAGGCTAGTTTTGAAGCTATCAAGCAATCAGTTTCCTAGGCCCCTATGCTTTCCAACCCAAATTATGACAAATATTTAATCTTATACACCTGTGGAGGAGAATCAAGCATATAATCTATCTTAACATATCTCTATATCTCTCTCCCCTCTCTCTTTCTCTTTAATTTTCCTCTCCCTCTCCCTCTATCCCTCTATATATCTCTCCCATTTCTCTTTCTTTGTAATTTTTTCTCTCCTTCTCCCTCTCTCCCTTCTTATCTCTCTATGTCTCCCTCTCTCTATCTCTCCCAGGTTCTTACTCTATTTCTCTCTCTCCCTCTCCCTCTATCTCTTTATACATACCTCTCTCACTCACTATCTCTATATGGTTTTCCCTCTCCCTCTCTATCTCTTTATGTCACTCTCCCTCTCCTTCTCTACGTTGCTTCTCTTTCTCTATTTCTCTATTTCTCTATCCCCCCCCCCTCTCTCTCTCTATATATATATATTCTTTTATCTTTATTACCATTTTATTTTCTTGGAAATTTTTCCTTGTACTACTTTAACCTAACTCTTGATTTGTACTATTTTTGTTATTTTAAGATCCAAGATTACCCTCGATATGTTTTTTCTTTTCATGATGATGCTCATGCAAATGTATCTTATCTATATCAAAAGGTTATTGATACCCAAGAAACAATTAGAAGAGATACATAGTCTCTTCTTCAATTCAAGGCCTACTATACTCTTGTTATGTCCAAAATGCTCAACCTTAGATATCATCCTTCACTACTATTGAATTCATGAATCTAAGTGTTTAGTTTGATGGTAGTGATAAAAGGGAAGCATGGAGAGAAGAATCTAATGAGGTTTCTAGTGAACCCAATTGTAACAAAGATATTTTTATAAAATGTTGCAATGAACATATGGCAATTTATAAGGTAGGAGATTTAGATATAATTAATCAAGCATGGCAATAGAGCCTAGCATGTAAATGAGGAACAATCATGATTCTCCTAATTTAGGATTTGTAAGATAAAGATATTATAAGAACTTGGAAAAAAGTGATATAGCAATGTAGGACCCATAAATAATAGGATCAAGATATGTGTAATAAAGTTATAAAATGTGAGCATGTTTTATATAAGCCAAAAGATACACTCACATTTGCGGTATACACAAAATTGGATATTTCATCACTCTTTCAAATATATTATTTCCATGCACTCGCCCTTGGTTGGCACATAATTTATTGAGCATAGAACAAATCATTGAAAGGAATATTTTGTAATATTTTTAAAAATATTGAATTTGTGTTATTTATGACAAAACAAGAGCAATCATACAGTGGTGAAAGTTGACATGTCACAACATAGGATATTTCCTTTGAGAGTTGCATACAATGAGACTCAACTTTTTAAAGAAACTTTTAAGGACGAGTCTTGGTAAATGACATATGAGATATGGACATTTAAATTTTTGAGGACTAAAATTGATTTCTCAGAAGAAAATGGTGAAGGACTACCACTTATCAAATAAGATGATAAAATTTGTGAAGGATACATTATTAGCAAGCAACATCAAGATGTTTTCCTTGTAGGAAGAACTTGGAAAGAAAAGTATTGCTTGAATTGATAAATGATAAATTTTTTGGTCCAATGCAAACTTTGTATCTCAATAAAAATATATTATTTCTCATTTTTATGGATTACTTTAGTTGAAGGACATGGACGTATTTCATCAAAGAAAAATTAGAAAATTTTACCAAATTTTAACAATTTAAGGCTAGTGCAAAAAATAAATTAGTTGTCCTTTCAAAATCTTGCATTTAAATAGAACTTGGGAGAATTCACTTCTAATAAATTTCAAGACATTTGTAAAAATAATGGAATATAAAGGAAATTGATTGCTAACTACATCCCTCAACAAAATGAACTTACCAAATGCAAAAACACACTATTGTGGAGATGGCTAGAAGCATGCTTAAAGCCAAGGGTCTACCAAATATTTTTAGGGTGAAATTTTTTGTTACGTACAGTGCATATATTTATTGAATAAATACGAACAAAAAGCATAAGAAATATGACATTGTATGAGGCATGGTGAGTTAGAAAACCTAGTGTAACACTTCTTAATGTTTTTATATGTATTGCTTATGCTCGCATAGCTAAATATAAAAGACAACAATTTGATTATAAGAGTGAGAAATGCATTCTTATTGGTTGCATTGAGAAGACAAAGGGTTATTAAATATACAATCTAGTAACTAAGAGGTTATCTTTTATTCAAGATGTTATCTTTCTTTAAAAATGAAGCTTGACAATGAAATAAAAATTTGAATCAGGAAAGACATATAATTATTATTTTGGAACAAGATGTTCCATTTGATCCTATTGGATTGAGTAGTAGTTCAAGTTCTACTGCATCACCTTCACCAAACTTTTCATCTTCTCCATCTAATCCTTCTTTAGGATTGATTCCTCCTCCAAGGAAAGTATAAATCCTTAAACAAATTTATGATGTGACTTCTAGTCTTGATTCAACCACACATTTTATTTTGCTATCTCATATTTTGAGTTGAACAAAGACAATTTGAAGATGCAATGAAATAAGAAGTGTGGGTTAAAGCCATGAATAAATAAATTGTTTCCATCAAAAAGAGTGAAACATGGGAACTAGTTGATCCTTCAACTTAGAAAGATGCTATTGGGCTTAAATGGATCTCCAAAACCAAATATAAATTTGATGGATCCATTGAAAGGCACAAAGCAAGATTAATTGCAAAGGGCTTCTCACAACAACTTGGTATTGATTACTTTGAAATATATTCTCCTATTGCTAAATTGGATACCACAAGAACAATTTTGGCATTGGCAACACAATTTAAGTGGAAATTTTATCAATTTGATGTTAAATCAACTTTTCAAAATGGTATCTTGAATGAAGAAGTGTTTGTAGAACAACCACTAGGGTATGAGCTTGTAAAATGAGAATGTAAAGGATCTATATGTTGAAAGAGGCTCTTTATGGCTTAAAGTAGGCATCTAGAGCATGGTATAGTAGGATAGATAACTATTTCAAATGAATGGTTTCAAAAGGAGAAAAAGTGAGTCTACACTAATGTAAAATTTTGAAGTACAAGTGGTTCTCATAATATGCTTTTATGTTGATGATTTGATTTACACAAAGAATAAAATAGTGTTAATGAATGAGTTTAGAAATGCCATGAAGAATGAATTTGACTTTAATGCATTATTTTATTTGGATAAAGGTAAAACAATTGAATAATGACATCTCTATCTCATAAGAGAAGTATGCTAATGATCTACTTGGTAAATTTAGAATAGAAAATTGTAAACCTATGAACACACCTTTGAACATAAATGAGAAGTCAATTAAAGACGATTGTTCAAAAAAAATGAAACATTGTATAGAAGTTTGGTTGGCAGTCTTTATATCTTACAACTACTAGATTAGATATCATGTATGTTAGCTTTTTTTCAAGATTTATGTAAGAAACCAAATAAAATACATTTTATCACAATGAAAATAGTTTTGAGGTATGTTTGTCATACAAGTTTGGCATTTTCTATACATCCACATATAACTTTGGATTGGTTGGGTATACATATAGGGATGATAGGAAAAGTACTTCAAGTTATGTATTAAGTTTAGAATTAGATGTCATTTATTGGTCTTCAAAAATTTATCATATGCATCTTTGTCATCAACAAAAGTTGAATTTATTGTTGCAACTTTAGCATCTTGTCAAACAATATGGTGGGAGATGATTGTGGTAGATTTAAAGTAGAAACAAAATAAGCCAACAATTATTTATAGAGATAATAACTCACAATTGCAATGACAAGATATCATATCTTCTACAATAGAACAAAACACAGATATATAACAACATTTTATCAGAAATCTTGTGGTTGAGGAACAAATTGAATTAAGATTTTGCAAACTGATTATCAACTTGCTAATATTTTTACTAAAGTAATTAAAAAAAATTGAGAGATTTAAAAAAATATACATTCCCACAACATTTTTTATGCCATATAATTCTTCATTGCAAAATGTTATAAAGGATTATTTAATTTTCTTTTCGCCTTTTTTACAGCTGTTTATAAATACAATGAAGCTATTTTTTTGTCCTCTATGTAGCTGCATGTATTCCCTATGCTGGAACATTTCTTATTATCCAAAAACAAAATAAAAATTAAGTTGGGCATGTCATTTTCCTCCTGCTGTTGTTTTGTTCTGGCTGCTGGGTATTAGCTTCTAACTCTAAGCTTGCAGTATATTCAAAAGATGCAAATATTTTAAGTTGGCTGCCATACATTTTCTTCCAGTGGCTACAGTCACATTATAGAGCCACAATACTCCTTTCTTGGACCTGCCATTCTGATCTCTAAACCTTGTATTTTGGACACCATGTATACTCAATCTGTACATATAAAATTCAATGATCAATGAAGGGAACAGCTGCTGCAATGGTATTGATGTTTATTTCATTTATCTGTAAATATATTTGTTGTTCCACTTCATTTCTCTGATATGCCTGGTTAAGATAGATATGAAATAATTTTCTTCTGTTTTTTTTCATCTGTGCTCTTCACTTCAAACTCAACAATTTCCTGATGCGGGTTGGGGAAATGGTCCATTCGAATGGTCAGTAGATTATGCAGGAGTCAGGATTAGGGCCGCAGAGGGCAACTGTGATGCAGACGTACAGGCTATGTAAGGAAGGGCGTTTCTATCAGAGAAGGTTTTACCTGGAGAAGTGTTTTTTAGAGGATTCCTATAAAGAGAAAGCTGTTGAGAAAATAAGGGAATTCGTCTTTAGAAAATCGGAACTACAGAAAACTAGAAAAATTGTCTTCAGAAAATCAGAACTACAGAAAACTACAAAAATCGTCTTCAGAAAATCAGAACTACAGAAAACTAAAATGTTTGGTAAATTATCTTTCACCTCATAAATTCTAAAAACCTTCGATCTTATTGTAGTTTACGAGACCTCTTCAGTTTCAATTTGTAGTGGCTTAATCATGGCTGCACATATTGACAAATAACTAGTATTTTGACTCCATGAATGCATCCAGTATGCTGGATGCATTCATGATTTTTCCTTATTCGGAGGTTTTAATGATTAATGTTGCGATCTATTAAAAGTAAATAGAAAGATTAAACGTATGATGGGAGACAGGTTAACTAGGTACCGCCTATATAGGGTTATTTTCTTGGTGGAGTGAGCTTATTAATTCTGGCACGTGACAAAAATCAGCCAACTCTCTCCACTAAGTCGATTTACGGAACATCAATCATTTCGCAAGATGGATAATTAACGGACTGTCGAACCAGCTATACATGGAAGTGCATCTGGACTGTACATCTTAGCACTATTACATGAAAGGGAAACCAAAACAGTGAAATAAACAGGCGTACAAATATTCCAAGGCGTATACTCAATAAATATACAAAATCTGAAACAAAACTTGAAGTCCTCCTCGCTGAACAAAAATGTGCAGTGCGATGGATATATTCAATAAATATGCATCCCTGTATAGAACCCCGTGAACAACAAAATATTCTCCGCGGCGATCAAAATGTGGAGTAAAGATATTTGAAATATTCAATAAATAAGTATAAATCTCTGTACAAAACTCGTAAACAACAAAACATTTCTCCACGCCGATCAAAATGTGGAGTAAAGAGCAACTGATTAAGGCATAAAAAGCCACTGGTATCCGCCGGGGTGAGCCGCCATGGGAGCCGAGCCATCCGAAATATTCGCTACCTCCGTCATCGTACTACTTACAGAATTCGAGCATTCTGGCGGCGCGACTAGAACCTGAGAGCTCTCATCAGTCCGGTGCCTCTTCCTCGCTGGTAGCGGCGGCGGTGGCAAAGGAAGATCGACTGCGCCGCCGAGAGGGAAATTGAGCACCGCACGCGAGCCGCGTATGGCGTAAGCGGCGCGGTCGTACGCGAGCGCCGCCTCCAGCGCAGTATCAAAAGTCCCCAGCCAAATCCGAGCGCCCTGCCTTGCCGAGTCACGTATCTCAGCTGCGAACCTTCCCCACGGCCGCCGCCGCACTCCTCTGTACCTCGGCTGAGCCGCCGCCACTGGAGGCGGCGCCGTCGCTGCAAACACACTCTCAGTCGCCGCAACGGCACTTCTCTTAACCTGCCTCTGGTTCTGATGGGTGAGCGGTGGAGTTCTTTGCCACATATCCAGACGCCGCGGGTTCGAATCTCCGCCAACAGCCGCCGCCACCACGGCCTGCAAATCCCAGACTTCTTCCATTTTACAGCCGCAAATGAATCAAAATCCGTAGCAGCTGCACGTCCAGCGGTTCAATCCCAAGACAACAGTCACACTTCTCGTGCTCCTTATAACAAATTCCCACAGAGGGTGGCGAACGAGGAAGGAGGAGGAAAACCCAATCTAAACCCCGCAGAAACCCAGGTTAAGCTCCATGCCAGACGATGCATAACTATAAATGATTTCATTCTGCCAGCTCGCTTTCATGATGCCCCAGGCACCATTAAACTGTCGCTTTCCCGCATTAAATGTCGCTTTCACAGGACCACTCCTAAATGGAGGCGAACGGCACAAGCCAGCATGCCGGTACGAGAGCGAACGGCACAAGCCAGCATGCCGGCACTCTCGTACCACTGTAATCATACCAAACGGATTAGTCTTATTTCTTTGCCGGCCGCCGGTAAATTCCCTAGTATGCAAATTTCAAACGTTCAGATTCCACCCAGAGAGTTTGGAGTGCATTCCAAAGAGCTCGGATCGAGTGGCTGAAGAATAATCTTTGATAGTTGGGAGCATTCATTATTGGAAAAAAAACTTGAATGGAAAGTAGATTAATCATTATTAAATAAATGCAATCAACTAAAGCGCAAAATGGGAGTTGGAGATATATTATTGAAATAAATTTATAAAATTTAAATGAGTAGATTAGGTGTATTCATTTTTAAGGTTGACGAGAGATAAATAATGTTGATTTCATTCTAAATCACTTTATTAGTGTAAGAAAATCAATTGTCTTAATTCAATGAATGTTTCAAATTGTGGCTTATTACAAGGAATGATGTAGATCAATCTCCACGGCTTCAAATTTGATTTGATAGAAAGTGTGTCAAAAGATCCGCTCACCTTCACCTTCAAAATATTTGAATTTATAAAGGTGGTGTGTAGAGATACCATTGACACGCTGGTTGACTCAATAGGTGGACTAGTTCTTCTAGGGAAAACCCCTTGGTGGACCAAACTAATGGTGATGAGAAAGATCAAATGTAGCATTCGATTACACATGCTAATGACTTTTTTGATGTTCATGTTGATTCCATTCCTTTAATTTCCTTCAAAGTTGAAATGTTCCCTAACAATCTATTTTATGAAATTAACTGAACAATGAATGTCTTCAAATATTATGAAATAGCAACATGCCGCATGCAATGTGTGTTAGGTTGGCTATAATGGATATTAGAAAGGGATGGGAAAGTTTGAATTTGAACTTTTGAGATTTAAGGATAATTCTTGAACTCCTCGAGATGGACTTGATTCAATCCTGAGGTACACAAAAAGTATCAATAGGATTAAGGTGGTGATCTTGAGGTAGGGAGATAATGCATAGAAGTCAATGTCAATTGGGTGAAATGTGGATGAATAGGTAGTGAATGTATGGGGATTAGTACAAATGGGGGTGAAATGAAGATGGATAAGGATTAGGTCATGAACCAAACCTAACACAAGAGTATGGACTACTTGTTAATCTATTATTGTATAAAGACATTCCCATTAAGGTAGAGATTAAAAAATGGGAAATGGGATGGATATGCTAACTTCACCACTACATTTTACCTCCACTTGATGTGTGTGTGTGTGTGTGAATTTAACATGAGCATGGATTTCATACTTATATGGGCATTCTTAGCCAACATGAAAAATAAATATTCAAACTCGTAAAAGGATATGCATCCTTCAAAAAGGATACAATTTTTCTTCATGTATTCTCTTTAGAATGAATGTTGCATGAAACTTGTAAAACAATGTCAAGTATGCAATGAGTAGTGTTTTCCACATGATCAAAATGAACACAAACTATAAGTTATTTTAGTTTCCTACAAAAAATGAGTAGAGAAGAGAAGGGATAGGAAATTTTTCCTATTTGTAAAATGGTATGGTTTTTTGTGTGATATAAGAATGTGATAAGGGTTTACACATTGTGGCCATGTGATAAATCTCCATGCAATATGGCAATGTAATGAAACTCCATGTGATGTAGGAATATAATGCAATAAAAATCCACACAAAGTGACACTATGTCTACAAAATGATATAACTTGGTTGGATATAGTAACAAGCATCTATCTAGCACAAGACATCATCTAAAATCTCAACTATGAAAATATTTAGTGACAATATATCCCCCCGATTGGTTTCATCTAATAGATGCAAGGAATTGAAGACAAAAAAGATATATCATAATGAGAAAAAAGATAGAAGTGATAAAGTAATTAATAAGATGTAGTCATGTAAGCACACCAAGCATGTAGCAAACATTTATGCATATCATTGTTTAAGAAAATATAAGGGGGAAATAAGCATGAAGACATATGTAAATAGTGTTGACCTGAATATAGGCAAACAATAAGATAGTGATGACTCAAATGGCTAGATAAGGAGCATGTAAGCAAAAATAGGATGTAAAATATGTAGGCATACTCCAAGGTTCATAACATGTAATCATATGATCAAAGCATGATAAGGATGATAATGTATGGAATCATAAGGTGTAAACATGATAAGGATTATAATATGTAGATATGACAAGCATTTGTGGCATGGAAAAGATAAGAATAATAAGCTTAGTGAGCATAACATATAGATAACATATGAGCTAGACATTATAAATATGATACATAAGAATAGATCATGGATATGTAGCAAAGGACATGTCAAAAACCATGGATAATAAAATAAAGAAGCATTTGAAAGAATAAGAGCACATTGTGATACAAAAGAAAGCATACAAGTAATTTAGGAAAGGTATCCCCTAAATGAGGAAACAAAGCATAAAATATGATATAGAAAGTGAAACAAGAATAGAAAAAACAAACATCATGACAAAAATTATATAGAAGGTGAAATGAGAGTAGGAAAAACATAAGAATCATGGAAAAATAATGTAGACTTGGTGAAACGAGAACAAGAAAAATACAAAAATTGTGACATGGTAAAGATCAAAATGTGAAAAAACTTGAATAAAATGCTAACTTTCATGTGTGAGAAATATAAAAACATGTATAATAAGTAACAAAGGTAAAAAAAAAAACACAAATTATAAATATTTAAGTAGAAAAAAAAGAGGTCACATGTTTTATTATTATCATGTAATAATTCTAAACTATTTGAAGTAGTTCATAAGGAGGTTTCTAATATTTTAATTTTTAGCCTAGCATGTTTGAAGCCCATTGTCATAGATTAAGTTCAGTTCATTCATGAATCTCAATTAATAAAGATCATATTATTGTTTTGTTGAACTTCTGTTGTTCAATCGTTCATTAGGATACATGATTCGATAGTTTTTATTAGGTTCTACATCAATGATTACATAAACAAAAAATACCAAAATAATCATCTTACACTAGCATGGGAGCTTTGAAACAAGGATATAGACATAAATTGGAGTAGCTAGAAGGATCTTAAAAACCCTTAAGAAAGTGTTACTAATGGGCATAACACTAATTTATTCAACCTTTGCTAATGTCTTCCTTGCTTGTACTCAAATAGGAACTTCAAGACAAATTATGGACATCCATCAAAGAAACTCCTTGAAGGATTTTGGTCTAGTGGAATGTAATAATTATAGGATAAGCATGAAATGGATATGTTGAAATGTCAACATTGACAACTACATATTTTCTAGCATTTTCCCAATCTACAAAAAATAGAAGCTTTGGAAGGAGAGTGAATATTTGTTAGAACCTAAAGTATAAAATAATTCCATTGAAGTTGTAGTTGTTTCTACCTATTCAATACATATGCAAGATGTGAAAGCTTAGAAAACTCATTAATCCATTTAACATGCCCACATATTTTGGAAATATAGATGAAGCACATGAAATGTTTGAAAAAATGCCTCAAAGAAATGTGTTTATTATAACATATTTTGAAAAAGGTATAGAAATTGTTAAAATATAAGGAAGAAAATAATGCTATGAAGTGTAGAAGCATTAACAAGGCACATGGACTATTCATCAAAATGCCTTGAAGGAATATTTTTACTATGTGAATGAAACTAATTATTTAAGAGGGAATTATAAATTGTTATAATATGCAATTGGTGTGTGTGTGTGTGTATGCAAACCGTGGCAACATATGTAAGGCATGTAATGTTGGTGTAATTAATATTTAATTACACTCTGCATAAGTTTACTTAGGCATATTTAATTCCTAAGTTTTTGGTTCTTATCTTTATCTTTTGAGCTATCTTTTTGCTCAAGATGAGATTAGGTTTATGCATCTTTTCTTTTATAAAGCAAATCATTATCATGTAATTATTGAATTCTCGAATAATAATATTTGCACATCTTCTTGAAAATCTCTTCCTTTTCTGATTTTTCTTTTTTGTGGAAGGTTATTCTGGTTTGCAAATTTGATCTTGGTTTCTAACATGGTATCAGAGCCTTGATTTGCAACCCCTTCTCAGATTTTTGAGAAAATCATTGCAGGGTTCATTCGGGATTCCTCAAGGGTATCATGCCTTGAGTTCATTCATGAGGTGTTTTGGATCAGATCGGGCTTCACCATTGGATTCAAAGCGCTGGAAAAAGTCAGGATTGATTTTTATTTTGCAGATTTTGGCCATCATTTGCTAGATCTGTGAGGGTTTGAAGAAAGTTTTTTTTGCCAGATCCAGGGGGTGCTTTATTTTTTAGAGCATTTTGATCCCAAACGGACCTCACTATTGCATCCAGAGTGGCCAAAAACCTAAAGATCAACTGTAAACTCGCCTATATTTGGATCAGTTGATTTTTGAGGCAAAAAAAAAAATTGCCCATACGGCCGAGCACGTGGATCGAAGTAAAATTTCGTCAAAAAAAAAATTGCAATTTTTTTATTTCATTGAAAAACAAAAATAAAAAATATTTAAAAGCTTTTAAAACAAAGCTTTGAAATAAAGTTTTTTTTGTTTTAAAAAACAAAAGAAATTCAAAGGAGGTACCTGTACAGGTACGCACCTGCGTAGGGTACTGTGCACATACAGACCTGTGCAGTATACCTGCACCCATGTGGCTGTTTTTTTTTAATGTTTTTTTAAATCAAATTTTTTTTTAAATATTTTTTTTCTAAAAAAAAAATATCCGTGTATATGTTTTTTTATTGCTTTTTTTTTAAAAAAAAACAATTTTTCAATAAGGCCATTTGTGCAAATCCGCTGACGGCCATTTGGCTGTCAAATTTAGGCTCGGATTTTGCTGCGACGGTCGTATGACCGTCAAATTTAATGGGGCACTGGTTTTTTCCCCTTCTGGAGTAGTTTTCATTAAATCGGGTGTAATTTTTGCGTACGATGTTCATTTTTTGCAAACGGGATACCGTTGGAAAGCTGATTCTGAGGCCGATTAGTGGTGTTAGTGTTTTTACCAGATCTTGCTCTAGATTATTTTTGTAGGCCTTTGAACTCAGATGTTGTTGTTTTCACTCCAGAGGGCATATCTTTTGACTCAGTGATCCTTTTTTTGTCATTTTTGCGGCATCAGAAAGCTGATTTTTTCCTCTATACAGATCTGACATCAATTTATATTTTATATTTATGCATGTTTGTATGCTCTCCTTTTAAAATCGTTGGGTTATTGTAATAAATGAACTATGATAAAGTTCCATTCAGGGGGGTTTCTTGTATAATAAATCTGATTAGAGTGTGTATGCACTTTGATCTCCATATGCATATTATTTTGATGGCAACTTGTATGAGTCTATTTGGTTTCTTAGTTTCTTTTGGCCATATCTTTGCTTAGCTAGACACATTGTTGATTCACATCCAGTTCACACTTTAGATTGAGAGCCTATGGTTAATGATCCACAGTGGATCCATCTCAGTTTGAGGGCCATATTTTTATGGTTAATGTTCTAGAGTCTTCATGGTACTCCTTCCCATGGAAGAGTTTTAGTCACAGTTTGGCATCAGCATCAAGATACATGGCTTCCAGATTATGTCATCATCTCATCTCCTATTGCTTCACAGATTCCAGGGTTGTTCTAGTTTGTGAGTTTTCCAGTGTTCTGTGGCTTCAAGTCTGCTATTGCTTTATCATGATTCCTTGAGTCAATCAGTGAATCTCATCTGGTTTCAGTAGTAAACATAAATATTTTTCCTTGCTTCCCAGAATCAAGTTCCAGTGTTACTCCACAGTGTTCTTCCAGTGCTTCTTTGCAGCAGTCATCTCATTGTAGGGGGGTTTTTTCCCACTGGGTTTTCCTTCTCTACCTCATCTTGCATTTGTACATGAGTACCTGATTAGGCCTTGTTGCTGGGACTCATATTTGCATTATGATTTTGCTTCTCCCTAAGTTGCACTTATCGGGGGATGTTGGTGTAATTAATATTTAATTACACTTTGCATAAGCTTACTTAGGAATATTTAATTCCTAAGTTTTTGGTTCTTATCTTTATCTTTTGAACTATCTTGTTGCTCAAGATAAGATTAGGTTTATGCATCTTTGCTTTTATAAAGAAAATCATTATCATGTAATTATTGAATTCTCGAATAATAATATTTGCACATCTTCTTGCAAATCTCTTCCTTTTCTGATTTTTCTCTTTTGTGGAAGGTTATTCTAGTTTGCAAATTTGATCTTGGTTTCTAACATGTAAATTGTTTGAAAAAATACTTCCTTCTATATATGCACAAAAGAAATTTATTACTAAATATTTGGATTTTTTTGGAAAATATAGTTGACTAGTACAAATCCGAATTCTAGAGTCTCACCAATATTCTCTCAATAGACACTAAATGACATATTATCCAGAGAAGATATATTCATCTATCACATACTATTTCAATGTGGATTCCCTTCTACATGACATGTTATATTAAGATTGTTATGAGAATGTATACAAGTGTAAAGCATGGAGAAGAAACCGAAATACCCCAATGTTAGGACCTATTATGTTCTATTCGATGGATTGAAAAATAATGGTGGCACATTTTTTTGGATTGTGTCTAAGAACATGAATTTCAATGGTCTTATTTGTCCTATTTTTTTATATTTACAACACTCTCATTGATTTCTATAGTAAGGAAAGTTGACAAGTTGCAAGAAGAAAATATGGAGTTACTTGAGAGAGGTATTAACCATGTCTTATATTTCAATGATTCATCATGTAATGAGAGATAAATTATCATCTTTGAGATCTATGTTGTATATTATTTCTAGTAATGATTGATTGAGTGCAATTCTTGTAGCAATGAAGTTAAGCTTGTAATCTCTCATTGTTGTGCAATTTAATGTTGCTACCCATTGGACAAGTCAAGAAAATAATCATATTGACCAATTCACTTGCTAATTGGATTTCCAACTACAAATTAAACCAAACTACACATATTGTTCCAAAGCATCCCACACATGGTTAAAACCAATTTTCTAGTTGTCATGCAACATGTACCATCCATTTTGGTGGCAAGCTATCCTCACTAGTGTAAGTCATTAGAAGTGACCTCTAGTTGACCCACTAGTCTATTGTACTTTTGACCTACTTTTTTAGATAACTAGATTGCAAATGTGATTTTTCCTTGGATTAAATTGTATTCATGATCCAATCCTATAAATTCAAATAAAGTTCTTGTCATCTTGAGTTGGAACTTTAATAAAAATATAGTTTCTCATTAACTTTTGGGTCTTTTATGTGCTTGTAGGGTTGAACTTGCAAAATGGATTCAACCTAACTTTAAAAAATCAAAACTAAAATTATATGGTGTCCTTCCCACTTCTATTTTAATAAAGATTCTTCTCGGTCCTAAAAGAATGCTTCAACATCACCAACAACTATAAATAGAGGTGGACAATATGTGTTTTGGCATGGGAGGAAAGATTTAAATATTGTATTGAGAACAATTATAGAAATTGAATTATTTATAGTTTTTAGAGGCTTTATAGAGTAGTAAAGGAACAACCATTTGTGCATTCAAATTTTCTACTTGTTCTTTCAATTAACTACATCAAGGGTAGACTAACAATTGCTACTACCAATATATCGTTTCCCCTTACAAAGTTTCTAGGGTAAATTTTTTGAGTTATATGTGTTGAATCATTTTTTTTCCATATAATACTATTTCTAAATTTTTAACATTCATACCTCATTAATACCATCATTTGTTGTTCAACAAGTAGAAAAAATAAATAAATAAAATTTATTGTTCTTAAATTCTACCATTTTGAGAGTTTACAAATCATCTAAGAAGATCAAAGAGAAATTACATTAGATCTTATCAAAGAGTATTACACTAAAGAAACTATGCTTAGACAACAAGCATCACTATATTTGGTGTATTTAACCTTGTAAAATTGACAAGAAGGTTTGACTTAAAGTGAATGAAGTTTCTCATTTCAATCCTCTTATAATAAATTTTCATAGACACTTTATAACACCACATTGTATTTAGAAGCATGAATTATCAAAAATTGATTAAAAAATTATATAACTATGTATTTTACCTTCCCTCCCTTTTTCATAAACTTTTAATCTTTATGCACACATTTTGAAAATTATAAAAATATAATAATTGTTAAACCATTGGGTCCCCAAAATATTTAAGCAATCTCTTAAAAAAACTAAATAATTGCATAGAATAGTAAATATATCTATTATTTTCACATATTAAATTGATTATTTGGCCTCTACACAGAGTTCAATGTAGAATCAAGGAAAATTCCTTGACTCATTTATTATCCACATTTCCATCGCCTGTGCATTTACTATAATAGTCTTCCCACAAAATATCACAAAATTTAAGAAAATCTCAACTACCCATCATTAAAATTCATATCTCTTCACTTTAAGAGTTTCACCATTACAATACACAAAAACTCCAAATTACAACATAATCCACGCTACCTTCTAATAGACAAACTGCCACATTAGTTTTAGGGCACAAGGAGAGTTGTAGAGGAAATATAGAATAAGTGAATAATGTAAGGTGTAGATTCATTCACCACAACTTGGAGTGCATGTCCACTACCCTGTCATATCTCAAGTCAATTCCATGTCATGTGGAATGGAATTAATTCTTATATTTAAAAAAAAAAGATTTATGATTATTTTATTAATGTTACACGTTATGTACATTTATTTCTATGTACTAGTCTTGAAATGTATTCAATGCATATTATTTGACATCCAAACATTATCTAATATCATGGTAAGTGCAAAAAGATGGGGGGCCAAAAAGGGGGCTTAAGTGGCCACTTTTTTTTCTAAAATAAGGAAATACTGACCTTGGACGCGAAGTTGAGGATAGTTACACTCAAAATTTTGAGATGCAACAAAAAAAAGGATCGTAGTGCTCCAAGTCTACTTTCTAAACTAATAAAAAAAAAATTTAATGGTTGAGATTAAGGGGTTCAAAAGAGGGGACCACCGAAATTGGTGTTTTTTTGTCAGAAAAACATAACATGGCAACTTTTGTGGCTCCCTGGCTCATGGTGAACTTTTGTTTTAGTATTTTTAAAATCACTTTGGTGAGAAATTAGCTAACACTATGTAGTTTATGCTTTATTTTTTTGATAATTTTTAATGAATATTTGATTTTTAACTAATTTTCAAAGTAGACACTTCTTGAAAATAGAATTTTGGATGTGCTACCCCTATAAATTTTGGAAACTAATTGATTTTTTTTAATGTGTAGAATGGATTCTAGTTTCTAAAAATGTAATTTATTTGAAATTTTGATCAACGGTTAATTTATAACCAAAAAACACCAAACACTAGTTTTTTCCAAAAAACATACACACAAACAAAAGAAATTATAGATCAAAGGCTTAACATTATCAAAAATTGAAAAACATTACATCGTTAGATAGCTAAGAGAGAGTCTAACATTACCCAGGTGTTTGATTTTTTCGACATTGAAACATGTGCAAACCTGACGATGAGCACAAACGTGATTATGTGAAAAATTGTAGAATTTGCAAATGCACATCTTTGGATGTTGGGAAGGCCCTCCAAGCCTTTGGGTTGGCATTCCAAATAAAATACCAAGCCCAAGGCTCAGGGATTCCAAAAGCAAGAAATAATGCAAGCACATTATAACATGAGCACATTATTTCTTAGCCTTGACATGGTTTTTGCATTTGTACAAGACATGTCTAGCAAGGCATAACAATGCGCTCATGTTATGTCTTTCTTTGTGTTAAATGCTACTCTATTGAATGTATATGTATATATATTTGTATGTTTGTATGTATGTATGTATTCCTATATGTCATGTATGTATGTATGTATGTATGTATGTATGCTTGTATGTATGTATGTATGCCTATATGTATGTATGTATTAGTGCATGTGTGTATGTATGCCTATATGTATGTTTGTATTTAATATTGTATGTACATATGTACATGTATTTTTGTATGTATGTAAGATTGTATGTACATATGTATGTATGCTTGTATGTATGTAAGTATGTATGTATGCCTGCTTATATGTATGTATTTGTATATGTCTTTAGAGGGAGGGAGAATTTTAAGAGAGAGAGAGAGAGAGAGAGTTTTATAGGTAGGGTGGGAGGGAGAGAGGGAGGGAGAGACCTGAGAGAGAGGTAGTGAGGTAGTGAGAGAGAGACCTGAGAGAGGGAGAGGGGGTGGAAGGGAGAGACCTAAGAGAGAGGGAGTGGGAGAGAAGGGGTTGGAGTGAGAGGGACTTAGCTAGGTATGGTGGGAAGGATAGAGGGAGAGAGAGAGAGGGGGGTTGGGAGAGAGAACTGGGAGAGAGGGAGAGAGAGGGGGGAGAGAGAGGGAGAGAAAGAGAGAGTTATGTAGGTAGGGTGCTAGAGGGAGAGACCTGAGAGTGTGAGGGGGGGAAGAGGGAGAGACTTGAGGGATAGGTAGTGAGAGGGAGTGTGAGAGAGAGGGAGTGGGAGAGAGGGAGTGTGAGAGTGAGACCTAAGAGAGGGAGAGGGTGTGGGAGGGAGTGACCTGAGAGACAGGGAGAGAGAGAAGGGTGTGGAGTGAGAGGGACTTATCTAGGTATGGTGGGAGGGATAGTTAGATAGAGAGAGAGAGTTACCTAGGTATGGTTCCAAAGGGAGAGACCTGAGAGGGAGGGGGAGGGAGGGAGAGACCTAAGAGATAGGGAGAGAGAGGGAGTGGGAGAGAGAGTGGGTGATGGAGAGGCAGTGGGAGGGAGATAGAGAGAGAGAGAGAGAGAGAGAGAGAGAGAGGGAGTGAGAGAGATTGGTAGGGATTGATTAAGTGATAGGTACGTAGAAAGAGGGAGAGGGTAGATAGAGACAATTAGAGAGGGGAAGAGAGAGGGAGGGAGAGAGAGGTGAGATGTATAGATATATAGAGAGGGATATGGGTTGAGGGTATTGTTGTCTACTGAAATTGCACCCTATTGAACCTAAGGTTCAACACCTCAGTGTAACATGGGAAAACCTCTAAGTTGTGGGTTACTTGTATACAAAGGTTAACCTCTGGAGAAGGACGGCTTCCTATGGTGTCAGCTAAACTATTGACTGATGAGGAAAAAGGAAGAAAGATATGCATAAAATGAAGATAATCTATTTCTATGGTGATGCACCTAATTGAAAATGAGACTATGAAATTCAGAACTTCAACACTTTGCTTATAATGGCTGAAAACTTTTAAAAAGAAGATTGCACAGCTTACTCTTGTATGTCATTGCATAAATATTTCATAATAAGGTCATAATGTTTAGAATTCTAGAAGGAAAATGAATTCACAACCATAAGCCATCTACAAATTTTGACACAAACTATGACCTGCAGTAACAATACTTTGCACAAAGGTATTGAATAAGAAATAAAGCTATAAGGAAATGATAATACCTCACATATAAATTGATGAAATATTATTGATGCACACAATGAAGCAAAGAAAGAGAAGCCAAAATCTCAAGAAAACATTGATGTTCAAAGGTCTCCACTGAAATCCATATCCAAGAGAAAACTGAGTTACAAATTTTGCCAATCTGAGAAAGGATTTTTGCAAAAAATCACTAACTCTCAAAACTTCCAAGTCAGAACTCAATACAATGAATCTCATAAGTGAATAAATACACCCCTCCAAGTAGTTCCACTAAAAATGGATTCTAGAAACTCTTGAACTCATAAGCCTTCAAAAAGCCCCAAAAATAGCAACTGATTTTTCTCTAAAGAGGCTCAAAAAGGTTGAAAAGTCCAACTTAACCTTGTCAAATATGATGACTCTTTAAAACTCCCTCCAAAAGCTCCAATTTTTCCTCAAGAGCAAATAAATGCTCCTATTATTTTGAAACATGTTGGCAAACATTCCTAGATGCTCTCCTTTGGTCTCCCAAGTTTATCCAACAAACACCATTATTCTTGTAACTATAAAAACTCCCTTAATCAATAAGCATAATGTAAGGTATGTATTTATAAAAAAATGACTTAATGATTTATAATAAATATCATTAAAGCCATTCATTTTACATTTAAAACAATACAACCTTACATACATAGAGTTTATCAAAAGGCATCAATATGAATTAATGCATTTTATATGCATAAGGCATAAAAGTCAAGGCATAAATCAAATCCTTTATCCTATGGCTCAGAGAGCTTACATTGTATTTGAAGATAATATCAAAATGCCACTAAGGCATAAGACTAGAAGTCTTAGCCCACAAAGCATAATACTAAACTTCTTATAACTTTAAAATCATGACCAAAAATGCCAAAATTTTCCTATCAACACATATTAGGGTAAAAAACCCTAAAGTAGATTAAAAAAAAAATGAAGTTACATTTCATCTGTTATCGAAGCTTCAAGAAGAAGCTACTCCGCTGCCACTATGAGGGTTTTTCTGTATTCAAAGGAGATCTTCCTATGAGTTTTCAATGGCGACTTCAAGCTACACAGAGGCATTATCAACAAATTTCCTGACAAGACTTCAAGGTAACCCCTTAGAAGCATTTTCATTGATTATACTTCATTCCCTGGAAATAGAAAATGCTCAAAATTGAGCCCCTTTAATTCTGTAATACTTGTCTTTTTGTGTTTCTTCAACCATTTAAGAAATGATGGAGATTTCCTTTAGAACAAACTTTGAAAATGTGAAATATTTGATGCTTTTAGAAAGGAAAATTACATTATTGCTTTTGGCCTCCATTAGAGATTTTCCATCTTGGATATATGAAAAATGCATCTCCTGTATCTTGCTTTATTTTGCTTTTGAATCTGCCATTCTAAAGCTTTGAAAATTTGGCTACGGTCTTCAATTTTTTGTGCATTCATTTGGGAAAGAAGTCTTTATACATTGCAATCTTCCACGAGATGTTATGTGCAAACCCTTTGTTTCTATCGAATTCAACCTGACTTATAGTGTGTCGATTTAGACCGCATATTGTTGCTACTGGGTTCCCAAAATCCCTAGAGCTTTTCTTGATTTGCATTTCTAGTTTTAATGAATAATATTTTGTCCTTAAAAATGTTGAAACACAAACTGTCTTAAATTCATATATAGCTGACTAGCACCAAGAAAATATGGCCATACAGCCGCATACAATTTATCTAGCATTTTAATGATCAAGTTCCAGAGTGCTTCATTACTTCAAAGATTTTGAGAGCATCCTTGCAAAAACCCATTTTCTTTATTCTTACAATCATTGCATTTCACGAGATAATATCTCTTTCAGGAATTATGTATTTATGTTCTCGTGCCTTGTCCATGCTTTTATCATCTCCTACACACCCTTTATTGTCCTCTAACAGTACATATGGTGCCATCATGAGGGTTCATTGTTTATTTTTAGCATTTGGATTACTCTTCAGAACTGGATATTATCTTTTATTACTGCTTTGCCATATCTTATTTCTTCACTTTAATAGCTACAATACTTCAACCTAATACTAATCACTTTATGTATTCCTTCCTTACTACACTCTTACAAAACTTTTATTACCACTCTAAGCCTTCATACTATTTTCCTAGGCTCATTATAAGGTTTGTTCAAAGATATAAATCACAGTCTCATTATTAAAAGAAATCTTCATGCATTTATTTCATGGCACCTTTGTCATATAGGCTACTCAAAAGGATAAGCTCCAATTACTCTTTAATAAGAGCATTTTAAGCTTCTATTGTTGAGTCTAAGAGCAGCTCTCCATTTAAGACTCCTTGCCTTATAGTGACTCATCACTCTTTATTGGTCGTTATAGAGCAGTGGTGTATATGCTGGTGACTCTTACTCAAAGAACATTTAAAAAATGTCTATGACTGTTCCTGTTCTTTATATTGTATGCCTTTTCTTCCTGAGGGACTACCAAAATCATATATTCTTTGTTGCACCATGTCATATGTCTTGATTGGCAATGAAGAGTTGCCCTAACTGCCACGGTATCACTTTGTGTTGCTATTTTATTTTTCAATATGCTCGACCTTTGTGCTATATAAATATTAAGAGTTTCTCCTTTATTCTATGAATTTGTGATTATATATGTATTTTCTGCTTCTTGAATCAAGGTAGACTTTTACTTCACAACTTCGACCTAAATAATGTCATTATTCAGGAAAGGCATAGCGAAGCATGAAATTCTATTGTATTTTGAAGATTACTTTTTGCTTTATAACTAAAACTCTTCTTAATTACATAGTCATCAATCATTGTTCATATTTTAACAAACTCAGCTACAAAACTCTATGAGAAAAATGTAGAGTTCTCTTTGTATGCAAGATCATAATGACATCTCTTGTTGCATCAATATTCTTTTCTCATAAAAGCAATTTTCTCTATCATACTTTGTATACACTATGCATTGTTTAACACTATATCCCTTTGGATGACCGTCACTACATATTACACTTGTAGTTCACATCTCAAAAACTGTTGTTAATAAGATCCCTGACATGGCACTCTGTTTGAATGCACCAAGTACCTAAAGACTGTGCATATGATTTGAGCTCAACCCTTGTGGGAGCCACATTTATCTCCACTCATTTGAACTAAAAATAACTACACCTGAACTACACATGAAACAAACAAGTTAGGAAAAATGATTGTCTTTTGTGTGTACGTTGACCAAATGATTTTCCTAGAAACCCAAGGAATTCATTGATCTTTTGATGCACATGGAGATAAATTGATGCATGGATAGGTGGATAATATAAATGATCATGTATGGTTATGACCTTTTCATTGCTTAGAGTATAACTCTAAAACATTGCTTGACCACTGCAGGAACAAGAGCACATGGAAACTAGGAAGGACAAGCAATGAGGACAACACTGAAGTGGGACAAACATCAACTAGTCATTCAGGCAATGATTGGTCATCCCTCTACATGCACATTTACTTTCCTTCATTTATTCATGTATTAATTCATCTTTATCTGTATCAAGGAAAAGTCAGTCTCATGGCTTGCTGTGTGAGATACATGTGTCTTATCTCATTTAGTAAAGATTACATTTTCAGAAATATGTGAATCTTTCTCTATTACATGCATGTGTATCAATGTAATGGTCTTTAGTTGTAACCTTTTCATATTTTTCATTTATACATTTGAATGTGATGAAGGAGGATAATAAAAATTACCTTATCTTTCTCAGTTTAAAACAAATTCTACCCTTTTGAACCAATGAGTGAAAAATGGGTAACAAGTATAGGGTTTAGGGATTAGGGTTGAGGAGCTCTAGGGTTGATGGCTTATGGTATTGGGTTGAGGGTATAGGGTTGATGGATTAGGGTTGAGGGTAGAGGGTATTGGGTTGAGGGTAGAAGGTTTAAATGTTTAGGGTTGAGGGTTTAGGGTTGAGGGTTTAGGGTTTAGGGTAGAGGGTTTAGGGTACAGGTTTGAGGGTATATGGTTGAAGGATTAGGGTTGAGGGTCAAATGTATATGGTAGAGGGTATAGGGGGTTGATGGTTTAGGGTTTAAGGGTTGAGGTTTGAGGGATTAATGGTTGACGATTGATAATTGAGAGTTGAGGGTTTAATGTATAGGGTTGAGGGTAGAGGGTAGAGTATTTAAGGGTTTATGGTTTAAGGGTTGAGGGTATAGGGTTGAGGGGTTAAGGTTCAGGTTCCAATGTATAGGGTAGAGGGTATAGGGGTTGAGGGATTAGGGTTTAAGGGTTAAGGGTTGAGGGTAGAGGGTTGATGGTTCAGGGTTTAAGGATTGAGGGATTAAGGTTTGAAGGATTAGAGATTAGGGTAGAGAGTTTACATGGGTTTAAGGGTTTAAGGGTTGAGGGTATAGGGTTAAGGGATTAGGTTATTGGGTAGAGGGTAGAGGGTATAGGGTTTAAGGGTTGAGGGTTTAGGGTTTAGGGTTGAGTGTTTAAGGGTTTAAGGGTTGAGGGTATAGGGTTGAGGGATTAGGGTAGAGAGGGAGGGAAAGATGGAGGGAGAAGTGAGATATAGAGGAGAGAAGAGGAGGGAGGTAAAAAGATAGATGAGGGTTGAGGATCTAATGTATAGGGTATAGGGTTGAGGACCTATAGGGTTTATGGTTTAGGGTATTTGGTTGAGGATATAGGGCTGAGGGATTAGGGTTGAGGGTAGAGGGTAGAAGGTTTAAGGGTTGAAGGTTTAAGGGTTTAGAGTTGAGGGTTTAGGGTTGAGGGTAGAGGGTTTAGGGTATAGGTTTGAGGGTATATGGTTGAAGGATTAGGGTTGAGGTTCCAATGTATAGGTTAGAGGGTATAGTGGTTGAGGGTTGAGGGTTTAAGGGTTGAGGGTTGAGAATTGAGGGTTGAGGGTTTAATGTATAGGTAGAAGGTTTAAGGGTTGAGGGTATAGGTTTGATGGATTAGAGTTGAGGGTACAATGTATAGGATAGAGGGTATAGGGGTTGAGGGTTTAGGGTTTAGGGTTTAAGGGTTGTGGATAGAGGGTAGAGGGTAGAGGGTAGAGGGTTGAGGGTTTAAGGGTTGAGCGATTAAAGGTTGAGGGTTGAGGGATTAGGGTTGAGGGTAGAGGG